>QGSO01000599.1:394952-493947 GCA_011037825.1 Carya cathayensis
GTCAAAGGGGCGGCGACGGTAATGAGACAAGAAGGAAGAGCACGGGAAGAGAGAGAGAATTGGTGGCCGGCGTTGCACACCTCCGGTGCAGATGTGTTCGCCGGTGAGGGAGGGACATGCCGGAGGTGGAGGTGAGGCACGGCGGCCGGAGGTGGCGCCGGTAGGAAGCTAGAACCGATCAGCTATGGTGGAAGGGTGTAAGTCGACCATGGAGAGAAGGAGAGGAAAGAGAAGGAAAAAAAAAAGAAAAAAGGAAAAATGAAGGAAAAAGGGTAGGAGCCTAGGTAATAAACTTCAATCCTACGTTTTGGGATCCTCAAATAATTCAACGGTGAATTAAAACACTGATTAAAAAGCGTAAATGTTTTATTTTAAATAAAACACTTTAAATAAAACACCACGATGAATTAAGGTAGAATATTATTTTATAAACTAAAATTTATAAAATAATATTTCCTCATCATTATATAAAATGATAAAGTACCGTTAATTAATCGAAAATGATAAAACCAATTAATTTAAATAAGAGTTTTCAACGTAAAATTAAACATCTTAATATCTTAAAACAACTAAAATATTTAATCTAAGTAATTATCCACAATTATAATATTTTCAGAGCTCATTAAATTATTATAATTGTGCTACTTTAAAAACAAGCTTATCTAATACTTTGAAATTCGATGGATAAGATCCGGGAAAACGCCATCGAGGTACAACGCTTAGGATAAAACTGTTCATGATTTTACAGCTGTCGGTGAAGAACAAATTACGTGATTTACGGAAAAGATAATCTATACGCGTGATTCCAGATGAGGGTAAAGACGAGAGAGATGTGATTGCTGTCGGGAAAGAATCCAAAACTGATAATTTTAGCGGGCTGTTACATCCTCCCTCCTACGACGCATGTTCGTGACGAGCAGCGAGCGACGCACGGGTTATCCCGTCGATGGTATAACCATCTATCTCTAGTTATTTACGTTTAAAGTAGTTAGTTGATTGGTTTGTGGACTGTGTAGTTGTATTTGTGGAGTTCGCTGCGTAGTTGTGAAGCGAAGTGTGGTTGTGAAGTGTTGGGCTTGATTTTGTAGTTTTGTGGACTGTGCTGTGAAGTATGGGCGTGAGATGGATGCCGTAGTTGTGATACGGCGTGTAGTGTGAAGAGAGTACGCGTGTAGCGTATCCTGTGTAATGCAGTGACGCGCCGTGCGATGTGCGCTATAGTGATGTGTGGCGTAGAAGGAAGGGAGTACACATGGAGTGTACTCCGTGTTGTATGGCGATGCATCGTGTGATGTGCATCGTGATGATGAGTGTTGTAGCGAAGGAAGTACGCGTAGCGCATACTCCGTGTCGCGTAGCGATGCACCGTGAGGCGTGTATCGTAGCGATGTGTGTTGTAGTGTGGATGGAAGAGAGTTCACGTGAGTGTACTCTGTACTAAGTCGTGAAACACCGGATGGCGTGTCACGAAGGGTTGGATGGCGTAACAGAGAAGTGTAGAGCGTATGGTGTAGTGTTGGGAAACTGTATGACAGTGTCCCGAAGCAGTGGTGATTTGGCTTATAGTCCGGGGTGACGGGTGTCATCTTGTGGTTGACTATGGCTAAGAGTATATGGATTGAGAAAGAGTTGTTTGTTTGGTTGTTATTGATAATTTTAATGAACTTGTTTAGTGCAAAGGCTTTCTGAAGTCAAATTATCTCTTCCGAGTATAGTGAAACCTCAAGTTTCCCGTGGTGTTGCAAGTGCTCACAATATGGCAATTGAGTTCAGAATTGAAAATCTTAAGGACTTGAGTGTTCCTCTTCCAGCTGTTGTGCAGTTCCTCGTGTTTCGCGCTCTATTCTCATAGAACGCGACGATCGAGGTAAGTTAGCCTCTAACTTACTATCAGTTTATTGTGTATGTGTGATGGGTAAGGAAACTACAATTTTTGTATGTATGTTATCATATATGCCATGTCATGCAATGTTATTACATGTTTATCTGTTACGCATGATTTATTCTCTCATGAATATTTATCTTTACACAATCTTTTCTGTCATGAAGGTTGTATGTTATAAGTATGCCATTATAGTATGCCATATGATATATGTATGCCATGGAATGTTTATGATTAAATTATATTGTGCCATTTACAAGTATACGCCATGTTAGAAAAGTATATGATATTAAATAATATCTCATGCATTAAGAAAGATAAGACATGTTAAGGGTGACACGGATCTAAGCGTGTTCATCACAAGTTATGTTATGCGGTGCCACGGACTCAAGCGTGGTTCACCTTATGTAAAGTTCATATAAGTTTCAGATCATGTACAAGTTAAGATATACGTGGGGCCACAACAACTGTGGAGTACGTATTATATTTTATGTTACGTGTATACGTGGGGCCACAACAACTGTGGAGTACGTATTATATTTTATGTTACGTGTATACGTGGGGCCACAACAACTGTGGAGTACGTATTATATTTTATGTTACGTGTATACGTGGGGCCACAACAACTGTGGAGTCGTATTATATTTTATGTTACTGATATGGGGCCACAACAACTGTGGAGCATACACTACGTGAGACACAGCAATTGTGACACGTAGAATACTGGTCATATTTTATGTTACGTGTATTCATGGGGCCACAACAACTGTGGAGCATACACTACGTGAGACACAGCAATTGTGACACGTAGAATATGTGTCATATTTTATGTTACGTGTATTCAAGTTTCAGATCAAGTACATGATAAGTCAAGTTTCAGATCAAGTTCATGTTATGTTATGCTCAATACATGTTATGTTCATGTTCATGTTATGTTCCAAGTTCATGTTCACATCATGTTATGTTCACGTTTATGATATGTTCAAGCTACGTTCATGTTATGTTATGTTCACGTTCACATTATGACTCAAGTTCACGTTTATGTCATATTAGGCTGTTCATGTATTTCACGTTCAAGTTTATATTTATGTTATGCATGTTTACGTTCAGGCTATGTTGCTAGTCCATGTTATGTTTTAAGCTCAAGTTCATGTCATGTTAAGTCAAGTTCAGTTCACGTTTAAGTTCTGGTTATGTCATGCTATATGTCAAGTTATGCTATGCTTATGTACGACTTTACTTATGCATTTATGCTTTTACTGCCATGCATGCATCTTTAACCTGTGTGGGAGTTTTATGTTAACTTCTGAGATTTGTAATCAAATCTCACTGTGGTAGTCCCAACTACCATTCCCCCGAATGGTAGATCTTGTTACAGGACCCGAAGGAGAATTGGAATCTAATCAACTGAATAGCCACGGTGCGATGTTGATGATGGCATAGTATTTAACTTAGGTTACTACTTGTACTTTTGGAGTTGTATCTCAAGTATTCTTTTGATCACAATCATTTTGGACTAGTGTGGTGATCACGGCTATTTAGTATGCCTTTATGTATGAAATGTGTTTCAAGTATTTGGGATATTTTTAGTTTGGTGCATAGTATTGCTAAAGAAAAAGAAAATTTAAATTATCCGCTGCGAATATTGCATAATGCTAGATGCATGTTAGGAACATTGCATCTTATATGTCATGAACGGGGGCAGGTAACCTTGTTTGCATGTGCCGACGCTTCAAATGTCCATTCAATCCCAAGCGGAATTTGGGGGCATCACAATTACTACATCTTTCTTAGACTCCTACACAAAATATAATAAACAATTCAACATTTTCAAATCTCAAAATAAAAATAATACTAAAAAATTATATTTTAATAATATTTTATTCAACTTTAAAATTTTACATCATTTTATCTCATTTTATCCGTGTAACCGAACGAGACCTAATTATAAGGTACTTCTCGTCGAAGCCTTGTTCTGTAGCATTTTCTTCTTCATATTTATGAGGACAAAGAGCAACATCTGCCATCATGGCAACAGGACTCTTGAAACCATCAGAAGTCAATACCATCATATTCTCTTTTTATATGTTCTCCTAACTCTTAATTAGTTCAATGACCAAAAATCAACAAGAAGTCTGAATTTATAGATCACATAAAGATTCCTAGTCCTATTCCAGCCAAGAGGAAAAAGTCTTCCTAAGACGAAAAGAAGTGTACTTTTGGAGAACTTCTATTCATCTTTTCTTTGCTTTTGTTAATTTGAGGCTTAAACTCACGAAAGTTATAAGTTTATTCAATTTTGGAAACCAAGAACCGATGATGTAATTAATATGTTTTTAGAGAACACCTATTCACTTTTTACTGAAAATATTCTTCAGTGCAAAACCTCTATTGTTTGCCTCTAAATCAAAACATCGCCAGATATTGGTATTTGGAGCACAAAAACTACAGTAATAGTCTGAGGACTATTTTATCACCGGCAATACCTTTTTCCAACAAATTTAGAGGTTTATCTTATACTTATTATCACAAAAAAAAAAAAAAAAAAAGTCATTTTCCTTGTAATGATGGGAGGGACACTAATATTCATACAACTTGCACATCCAAGAGTCTTGCTTGCACTTTTTGTTTGTTGTTGGTGAATAGAAAAGGAATGTAACAGATGCTTCAGCAGCCGAAAGTTTTGCTTTATGGAAAGCCATGAAAGTGAGTAGAGATCTTAATTTTAACAAGGTTCTGTTTGAAGGTGATGCTCAAGTTATAGTGAAAGTTTTCAATGAAGGGAAAGATGATTACTCCAGGTATGGTAATGTCATTGAAGACACAAAGAAGGTGTTAAAGGCAAAAGAGAAGTGGAGTGTTAACTTTGTGTATAGGGAAGTAAATGAGGCTGCACATGTTTTAGCAAAAGAGGCTTTACTTTTACATACTAAAGTAGTTTGGATAGAAGAGGCTCCAAGTTGTATAAGGAGTATCATAGTCAAGGAAAAGTATTATAGTGAGGTTCAGTTCAATGAATAAATACAGAGGAATTTTTTTTTCAAAAAAAAAAAATTGCACATCCACACAGCATGCAAAGGATTAAGATTCCAATAATTTAAAATTATATGTGGAAAAGAAATTGTATATAGCCTCACTGCCCAAGGAGGTTCTTTTTTCAGGAGACCTTGGAACATGAGATTTAGTCTCTTCAGGAGTATCAATTGCTCTTGGGGCCGGTATTTTAGGTATGTGCTCTTCAGAAATAGCAAATTTATTTTGTATTTTTCTCTTCCAATAAATTTTATCCTTTGCACCAATAGGTCATTCATGCTTCAGGCGTGTCTTAAACTCACCTACTACTATTTTGGCAACTTTTCCTTTAGGGACTGTAATTCTTACTAGAACATTAACAGCAGAAATATGTGACTTTACCACACCTTTAGTATCAGTAAATACATCCGGTAAGTGATTTTCAACACTTTGTAAATGGATAATTTTCTGAACCTCTAGTTTGCATTCATTTGTAAGAGAATCAAATTGGGAAAGGACTTTATTTTCCCAAATAATTTTCTGTCGTGCTTCAGGTACCGACTTCTCATTACCTAATGTTGAAAAAATGGATTTATCAAAATGACAATCATCAAAGCGTGTCTTAAACATATCCCATGTAAGAGGCTCAATGTAACTAATAATAGATGGAGAATTAAACCCAATATATATCCCAAGTCTATGTTGAGGACCCATCTTTTTACGTTGTGGAGGTGCAATTAGAACATATACAATACATCCAAAAATGCGAAAATGAGAAATATTTGGTTATTGACCAAATGCAAGCTGTAATGGAAAATATTTATGATATGATGATGGTCTAACCCGAATCAATGATGCTGCATGAAGTATAGCGTGTCCCCAAGTAGAAACAAACAGTTTTATTTCATAAGTAAAAATCTAGCGATTGGCTGAAACATTTTAATTAATGATTCATCTAAACCATTTTGAGTGTGTATGTGAGCAACTGGATGTTCAACATCTATTTCTATTGATATGCAATAATTATAAAAAATTTGATATGCAAATTCACCTGCATTATCCAATCGAATAGTTTTAATTGGATAGTCAAAGAATTATGCTCGTAATCTAATTATTTAGACAAGAAGTCTAGCAAATGTAATATTTCTAGTGAAAAGTAGACAAACATGTGACCATTGACTTAATACATCAATTAAAACCATAAAGTATCTAAATGATCCACATAATAGTTGAATAGGCTCAGATATATCCCCATGAATCATTTATAAAAATGATGGAAATTCAACGACTTTTGAGGGAGATGGTTTGATAATCAATTTACCTTGAGAACAAGTAGAACACGGATATTCATTAAGTAAAATAATCTTTTGATTCTTTATGGGATGTAGATACAAATTATCAATGATTCATCTTATCATTATTGATTCCTGATGTCCAAGGCAATCATGCCAAGTCATAAATATTTTAGGTTCAATGCACTTTTGGTGCATCACCACATATGGTTCAATTCTTCTTTTTTGTATAATATGATCCAAAAGAGAGAGCATGAAATTTTTCTAATACGAGCTTCTGGCTCGAAATCATTTTAGTAATGAAAAGATGCTCTTTATTACCTTCGTTGGTGGTTTCAATATGAAAACCATTACGATATAAATATTGAAAACTCAATAAATTTTTTCTAGATTGTGAAGAAAATAGAACATCATCAATACAAAATTTGGTGCTATTAGGCAACACAATATAAGCTCTTTTAGAGCTTTCAATTAGATTCGATGAACCTGATATGATATGGATGTAGACTTTACTTAGTATTAAATTTTGAAAATATTTTTTATCCTTAAGAATTGTATGAGTTGCAGCATTGTCAACTAGACATACATCTCAATTATTCATCTCAAAGATAAAAAGTTTATCAGTAAGACTCATGATTCTACAAAATATATAAAAATTTCATTACTACAAAACATTGCAAAATATTAAAAAATTTTACTATAAGATAAAAAAAAATACATTAATTGAAAGGAACACTTCCATCACCAATCAAATTATCAACTCTACCACTAGGATTCTCAAAGAAATCAGAATCATCAAGGTGGATAATATATTCTCCATCTATAGAAATTAAAGTATCTAATGGTTTAGCAAAATTTGTTTCAAACTTTTTTATTTTCCCTTTTATAGAAGCTTGGTATAAGTAAACCAAGTGTTTAGCCGTACAACATGTACAAGCTCAATGTCCAGCCATACCATCTATGACATCCATCTTCATCTTTATTTGAAAAATTGTTCTAAGGGCCTTTACCTTTCTCTGAGTTTGACCACTTCTAGTGATACGGTGTATTTATATCATTATCCCTTCAGTGTGGTCGCTTTTGGAACCCCTACTTCTACAGTTTTTTCTACCACCTCTATGCCCTCAGTTTCTTTGAAAAGATGCACCATTCACTTCTGGGAATCGTGTAAATCCAGTACCATTCAATTCAGAGAATGATATAGAACCAGTAGGATGTGACTGATGATTTCTTAATAAAAATTCATTATTTTACTCAGCCACTAGAAAATAATATATAAGTTCAGAATATTTTTTAAACTTTCACTCTCGATACTACTGCTGCAGGAGCACATTCGAAATATGAAAAGTAGTATATGTCTTCTCTAACATGTCATCATTAGTGACTTTTACACTGCATAATTTTAATATTGAGCTAATTTTAAAGAGTGTAGAGTTATACTCACTAACACTCTTGAAATCTTACAACCTCAGGTGCAATCAATCTTGACGAGTTTTTGGGAATATTACAGTTTTCTTGTGCTTATATCTCTTCCTCAAATCATTACACAAAGTAAGGAGATCTTTTATCATGAGATATTCAGTTTTTAATTCTTCGTGTAGATAGTAGCGAAGGAAAATCATTGCCTTAGCGCGGTCTTACTGGTATGCGTGATTTCCTTCTTTGATTATATCTCCTTGGTTCATCACATCCAAATGGATCTCAGCATCAAAGACTCAAGATAAATAATTCTTGCCAGAAATGTCAAGAACAACAAATTTTAAGTTTGTAAGATTTGACATTTTCTACATAGATTAATCACATAAATAAGTATGTGTATCTTGTAAATAAGAAATACAGTTACAAAATTATAAAAATAAACGTAGAGTTTTATCAAGTAATAATAAGTAATATAACATTTCATATTTATCTTGGAAACTATAAATAATATCTTGAAAAACTTACTTGAAGTATAAGACTACTAGGTTTAGAATTGGCAGAACTTTGTGCTGATAATGTATTATAAAACTAAAAGAGAAATGATATTACAAGAGAACAACTTTAAAGTGTCGTTATTCAACTCAGAAAACTTGATACACATACAATTATATGATGCCCATATATATAGGGGACCAAGTTGGTTTTGATGGCTTAAGGCGGTCATATATATATATGTGTGTGTGTGTGTGTGTATCGGTTACAACAAAATAGAGTAATATTGTTTGAGAATGTGACTCATTACTAAAAAAGCGAAGTAGGAGAGGAAAAGAAAGAATATGAATGTGTGTGAGTGGAATGATTAAAAGTGAAAACTGTAAGGAGATGAGAGAAAAAGAAAGGAGTTAAAAGAATAAGGGGTCTAGGAAAAGTACATTGTACTTCAACAATCTTAAAACTTATTAGTCAAGGTAAGTAAAAATTATGTGCCAATATTCGGAACAAACGTGTCGATTATATGTTCGTTATTGTTATTATATTATCGATCTAACTAAATATTTGCTTATTGATTTTGTTTTGGATTTATGAATAATTTTTGAAATAATATTTTTGCTTTGATGTTTAATTTTTTATTGTTTGTAAGTCTCGCATCTGTTTGCTAATTATTTAAATAACTCAAAATGATTACAATTGGCAAACTTGTGTCCTTTTCTTATCACTCATTAAGTTTTGTATTCTTGCACAAATGACATTGTTTTAAGTATGTCCTAATATCAAACTGATGGAATTTTGGAAATAGTGATGGTCAATTTGTATAATTAAAATACTTGATCAAAGATATTTCAGTCATAAGATTGGTACCAAGTCTTATTATGGGACATTACATCCAATGGTGATGGATGTAGTCTTTGGGGGATGCATATTTCGTGGTAAGAGACCACTAAGTCCTGAGAGATGACAGCCCTAGATGAAGATGGAGAGTAAAGGGCGAAGGACCCACTTGGAGGGTGAAACCATGCATGCAAGATATAGGATACTAAGAACAATGAAGAATGAATAATGATAAATGTTAAAATTTGATAGAAGATAAGGTAAAGATGAAAAATGATTTTGTTGATAATTGTTGCATTATTTGGAATTCTCTTCATGTGATCATGTCTCATTATAATTCAATATGTGAATGATTTTGGTGGTAATTGCAATATGTGTTGATATCCATGACATTTGATGAAGTTAAATGTCTATTTTTTTTTATTCAAAATGCTCCCATTGCATCGTAATTAATTTGGAGAAAAAAACATATACCCTATTTTTCATAAGTTTTAATAGTAATATGTCTCAATAACCCGGTACAATACCTCACTTAATCTATCACCCTACAACTACCTTTTAGAATTAGCCCCTATGCCATGAGTTTTTCTTTTTTTTCTTTTTTGGACAATGCTAGGGTGACTGCCAAATGTGCTCACTAAATATGCACACTAATATGCATGAATTTTTTATTTTTTATTTTATTTTTCTTTAAGCATTTTTTAAACATCCTTAACTATTAAGAAATATATATATATATATATATATATATATATAAATTCACTATAGTCACTTACTTAACTATTAAGGAAAATAAATGAGTGAGCATATTTAGTAGGCATATTTGATAATTATACAATTATTTTCCTTTTTAGAAATAGAAACTTTGTTAGTCTTCCGTCTATCAAGGTCCAATCACAAATTTCCACATATAAACCTGAATTCTTTTAAAACATAATTAATTAAAATCTAGGAGATAGAATATACTTTTTTTGTTATAAAATTGAAATTTTAAAATAAAAAATCAATTGCCATGTTTTGGTTTGCCCACCATGCGGGTGGCCTTGTTTAGGGTTGCCCAAACACCTCCGCAAGATGCTTACGACCCTATGGAGGTGTCCGAGCGCTACCCTAGATACCACAATGTGGCCCAAATGAGACCACTCTAGCAAACCACATGGCCATGGGTGTACCACCTCTAGCCCTCCTTTTTCATTTACTTTTATTTACTAATTTTCTTTTTATAATAAAACTTGTTTTCCATTTCTTTTAAACGATTTTAATTTATTTTCTTAAAAAAAATTAAGGTTGGCAAATGTTAGTTTGTAATTAGCCATGTGTATAGTTAAAATTGATAGAAGGAAAAAATAACAAGAAGTTTTATTTCTAGTTAACTCATACTGTAAGGGGCTAAACCTAAGTGAGATATAGCCAAGAGTGTTTTGAGTAGATTTACTTTTAACTTTCTAAAAGAAAACTTGCATCTTTTAATGTTTTCTATTTTAAAACTAGGATTTTTAGACCTATTATATCAATTTAATTAGTTTTATGCTTTTCTTATTTCTCCTACATGTCTATCATTCTCGTGACATGTCTCGGTCAACATTTTTATTAAAGAATTAGTGAAAATGTTGACATGTTGATTCTCCTCCCTTCTCCCCTTCTCCCCCAATCTCATTCATTCTCTCTCGAGCCTCGAAGTTGTCTTTGTCATCGTTGCCATTGTTATTGTCGTAGACCACTCTCTCAAGTGCTGTCTTTCATTTTCCACGCTCAACGGTAAGTATCTCAGTGGAGTTGTGAATATTTTGGAAGAATTTTTCTAATTTTGATGGAGCATGAGATTTTTTTGAATGGAATTAGTTGCTGTTGTAACTCTATAAAGTTGGTTTTGTATGATGGAATGAAGTTATAGTTTCAGAAATCTAATTTGGGGATGAAATATAAAACCCTATTTAAAATTCATCCCCAAATAAGCAACCCAAACCTGAGACTTATATTGATGTTTTTTGATGTTGTCAATCTAGTTTAGGGTTACAATATCAAAACCCCAATTTATATTAGGTTTGTGGATTGAAACCCTAATATAAATTGGGGTTCCATATTGAGACTATATTGTTTGATTAGGGTTTCCAATTGAAGCCCTAAATCATATTGGGGTTTTATAAATAGGGGTTTCAAATTGAAACCTTAAGCTAGATTCGGATCTAAATTGAGACCTCAATCTAGCTTAGGGTTTCAATATGAAACACTAATCAAGTGTGATTTTGTGATTTCAAAAACCTAAAATATTTGATACTTTGCGTCATGTGAGGTGTTTAATAGTTGATAAGTTCTATGAATAGTGTTAATTGTGTTAGTGTCGGTGATGATAATACTTCTCCAAGTCCAAACACTAGCACTAATATTATGACCCACACACCTACCCTTAACCCTACACCCATGGATCCACCAAAGAAAAAAACCATCTCCATCATGTCAGAACATTTTACAAAGTTAGGGAGTGGTAACCCCAATGACACACAAGAAAAATGTTATTATTGTTATGTTGTTTATGATTGTCTCTATGAACAATATCACACTTTCTAGTTGAAAAATCATTTAGAAGAACAGTACCTAATAGTCCCAATAAGACACTGAGTACTTGAAAAAAATCAATCTAGGTTGGAGATTTGGACTTAAAAGGATAGCAAATGGGAGTAGAGGAACTAATACATTGAATGGGTTTGTGAAGTTTGACCCGGAGAGGTGTAGAAGGTCTTTAGCTTGTATAATCATGGTTGACGAGCTACTGATTCGATTTGCGAAGGGTGAAGAGTTCCAAGTCTATTCTAAGAACTTGGAACCTAGGTTTAACATTCATTCTTGCCATATGATGGTGAAAGGTGTTCTTAAAATATATGGGTCGGAGAAGGATTTGTTAAAAAATTTAGTGAATAATTAAAGAGTTTGCCTCACCACTTATACATGGATAGGATTGTAAATAAACCAGTCTGTTCAATAGCTCTCTTGGTACTCGTCTAGTTAAACTTAAATCGAACTCGACTCATGAAAAAAAAACTTACTTGCGAAAGCAGATACCCGCTCGATTAGTAAATGACACATACTCGACTTGACTCGACTCGACTAAGGCTTGTTAAGGCTATCTTGTTTATGCTCGAGTCTTGTTAGCTAGACTCAATTAAAGCTTATTTATATATTGATAAATACATATATACACCTATATATGTATACATATATAAATATATATATATATATGTATTAAATATATATATATTTGCTAATAATATAAGCATAGCACTTTTATAATTAAATATATAATATGTAACCTAATTACTTATATGTATATATTAAATATACTTCATAGTTATATTTTATAATTTGCGCAATAATTAGTCGATTAGATTTAATAATTTCATATACTAGTATGTGGAAAGCATATATGAAAAATATATATGCTATCATATTATGTGTATATATTAATACCATATGTAGGCATATAATATATTGTTATTATGGACAAATATATACTAGTTAGATATTAATTATTAATAAATTTTTAAAATCTTATAATTTAATAGAGGTTCTACTTGTTAGTTGTACAAATTCAATATTAGATTTTTTATTTTTTTATTTATCTAATTTATTAATTATTAAATCTTATTCAATAAATAAATAAACAATTCAAGCCAAGCTCGAGCTTGGCTCATTTGTGAGACGAGATCGATTGAGAGTTTAGCTTACCCAGTCGAGCTTGAACAAATGATAAATAAAAATCTCAAGCTTGAATATTTTGAGTTGAGCTGAATTTGGCAAGCCAAAGACCGACTTGGCTTGACTCAATTACAGCCTTATACATGGACATCGGTCCAAATTTTGAACTACATGTGTTTAACTGATCATTTTGTAGACAACGATTGGAGGTTACACAAAAGGACTCTTTGGTTTTTTTTAATCGCCTATCACAAATGTAACACCATTGGGAAGGTGGTGAAGTCTGGAATAAATTAGTTTAGTTTGGCGCGGGTGGTGACAATAATAGTGAATAATGCCTAATCTAATGATATTGCACTTAAGTATTTGAAGAATAGATTTAGAAAGGAAAATATATCTATATTGGGTGCTGAGTTTTTGCATGTTCGATGTTGTGCTAGCCATCAATCTTATTGTGACTGACGGTTTGAAAGATGTTTATGAGTTGATTGCAAGAGTAAGAAATACAAGGGAGTTTGTGAGATCTTCACCAACTAGACTTGAGAAATTCAATACATTGTTCATGTTGCGAGTCTTAAATATAAGAAAATATTGTATCTTGATGTTCTTGCAAGATAAAATTCAAACTTTTTTATATTGGAAACGGGCCAAACAATATAGAAAGGCCTTTGATGCCATGGAAGATGAGGAAATACAATATGTTTGTCATATGCAATATGCCATGGGAGTCAAGGCAGACCAAAGATGTGGATTGGGAGAATATTTGAGGCTTTGTAGAATTCTTGAGGTTTTTTTATATGGTGTCAGATGCATCATTTCTTGTTCTTTATATGTAACATCATATGAATATTATCAAAAAATTTATTAGGTAATGGAGAAATTAGATGAAATGTATAAAAGTGTTGATCCTACTTTACATATTATGGTATTGAACATGAGGCTCAAGTACAAGAAAATTTGAAAGATTTGAGTAGGATTAACATTTTGCTATATATTGTTATTGTTCTTTATCCGCGATACAAAATTGATAAAATGGTGCATGGGTTGGAAAATACTAGCAGGAAGAGATGGGGTCAATCAACTTGTGTTAAAGGTTAAGGACACCATCAATACGTTGTACAATGAGTTGGCAGCATTCATGAGGTTTAATATAGGGGTTCAACCATCCATCGCATCGCCTCCTCCTAAAATTGGTATGCAGAAAAAGTGTAAGTGGGATATGAGGTTTGACAATACACACGAGCTTCGGAAGAGTTTAAATGGCCATTTAGATTTGGAAAGATACTTGTTGGCAAAGTTAGACTCACATGTCAAGGAGTTTGACATTTTAGCTGGGTGGAATATAAATATTATCAAGTATCCTGTCATTCGAGAGATAACATGCAATATTTTGGCCATCCCTATTTCTAACGTAGTCTCTGAGTCCACATATAGTTCCTAGGGTGAATATTACATCCATTTAAGAGTTCCTTATCTCCTAACACTGTAGATGCTTTGATTTACACTCAGAATTGGATTAAAGAAAAATCAATTTAAGATTTAGGAAGTGGTGAATTTTGTAGAGAGCTACAAATAGGAGGATGTTGATTGGAAGTGATAATTGTTCTTAATTAATTCCTTGATTATATAGATTGTTTTATATTTATTGACAAACTTAATTTTGATTTCTATTGTTGCAGTGACAAGTTTGGAAAAATCTCAATCTACTTCTACCACACATTAATATTTTGATATACCATTGGTTTGCTAATTTATTTTTTTATAATTTGTACTTTTGTTATTATTTTTTCCTAATTGAAGCTATTTTCCTTCCTTATTATTATTATTATTATTAAAGATTTTATTAAACACTTAAGAGTTAAAGGGACTAAATTTGTCAAATGGATTTGTTACTAGCATTTCTAAGAAAGTAAACAAGAATAAATATCCCTAACAAGTATTTTTCTTTTATTTTCCCCCGTGATATTGGATAAACGTCCACCTCTCTAACCATTAGTAAAGCCTTTTCGTTTTATTAATGCATATGATTTTCTACACAATTCATGCTTTTCAATCTTCAACCAATGTTATGAAGTTTTAGAGAAAATTAAAGAACTTATAAATGAACTCTTAATGGATAAAATGACTTTGTCGCACTATAGAAGCGAAAGCCATTGCGCGGTATCTGTTTTCTTGTTTGTCGACAGGAGAAGTCTATTTACATGAAGGAATAAACAAAGTTTGTAGAGTTTTTTCTTCATCAATAACAAAATAGGGTAAGAAAAGTGGGAAGGGAAAATACCAACACCAAGTTTCAAAAATCAAGGTGCTAACATTGAGACACTCTTAATTCTTAAAGGTTAATGTTTATTACATAATAGTTTAAGTTGCTCAACTATTTAAGAACTTTACCTATTTTTCACTAATTATCCTACCAAAACGGCCTCTCCAAAGATTGCCGTATATCTTATGAACGTATCATCAAATACAGCATTTTACAAAAAAAATTAACCCTAGATTTGAAAATGGCACCTTGCAATGGAGAGAAACCCTTTCATGAAAACATACAATTAAAATACAGCAAACTCATGGAGAAGATAGATGAAAAAAAAGAGCTATGAAGTTTCTTCAGAAGCAGTTACCATCGATGCCAGGTCCAACTCTTCATCAGAATCAATAACATCTTCATAGTCATAATAGGCATTCACCTGCATTAGATCATATATTCAGAGTACATTTATTATGCTAAATCAGAAGAGCAATCTAGGAATCAGTACCACTGGGAATAAAATAATTATTCTTACTCATTCATTTAGCTTTAACATGGAATAACACTTGGAATTACTCCATTATATTCATATATTAATTTTGCATATAAATTTGAAAGAGTAAATATTAACAAATACATAAGAAAATATACTACAATACAGATCTAGTATTATATAAGGATAAACTTATATTATACAATACAGATATAATATTATACCTAATCTATTCTAGGTTTTATTCTGCATACCTAAATCTTGACAAAGAAAACAAAAACATTCAAATATGATAAGGTAAAAACAATCAACCAAATATGTGATAAATGAGCAAAAGTGTCCACTTATGATGGAGCCTTGCTAATTTCTTTTATCCCTAAATGTCTAGGAAACTTTTGCAGACCCAAAATCATCCTTGTTTTTCCTATTCTATAGATGAGTAATATCCAATACCTGTGGTCTAGGAGAAATTGCTTCAAAGGTATGAAATTTTGGATGATCAAAATTAGGGGATTCCAGAACAATGTATGCCCCCTTATTTTTGTACCTCTTCTCCGTTGCCTGCATGGTATACAAGACAAACGTGGACAGATTACAAATGCTGTAGCAAACAATCTGAAAGACTTGAATTGTGTTATTGCAAACATTCTGTAATGATGGCATAAACCATGCTTCCTTAGTACGATTCCAGTCAACCCAAAGACAACTAGTGAGTTGGAATTCCTTCATGCCAACTTTTAAACAAAAACAAGAAATTTAGGAATCATTCGGGAAAATTAACCAATCATAGCTGATCTGACAGGCATAAGACCAAGTTCGTTCAACTCCCTTTCTGCCTTGTTAAAGATAATAATATTTTCTCATTATTTACCTTCTCCATTAATGAAAATAGTACCCACTAAACAGTTGGAGACTCCCTTTCACCATTTTGCAAGCTATCTAGATGTACATGCTAGGCAGTGAGATATTTTCAGCCATGCAAAAAGTGAGAATAGCTTTCTATAGTTTATACCAGCAGTTCTGAATGTATTATCAGACAAAGATGTCCATTCACAATGATCAACTAACAATCACATCACAAAGTATTGCTGCATACTGATATTGTAGTTGCCTATTTAAGGAAGCCCAAAAGATAAAAAGATTCAACACAAATTTGGTCTTAAGCTATTAAAAGCCGAATAAAGGAGAATAGGAATAAAGCATAACGCCACGCAAAATGATAGGAATAGTATCCAACTCAAATTCATAAAGATTTGTATTTGTATGTACAAGTTTATAAAAATATGACCACAGAATGCAAGAAGCTTTAGAATTCTGAATTTTCACATAAATGAGTAATTCCACTATATTTAAAGGCACACTCAACTATGAATATTATAGATGGAAGAATATACTGTTTGCCAAAAGTAGCTATTGCTATTGCTAAATATGATTCCCCATTAGGCACCACCCTATACTTTAAAATAGCTTAAAATTTCGTTCTAGACAAAGCATCAAAATGTTTCATTACGAAAAAGAAGTTCGAGAATGCCGTATCTTGTGATTATCATTAATTATCAAAAAAACTCGTGATTATCAAGAAACATAAATCTGATGTTCACCAGTTAGCTTTAAACTATATATTCATAGAGGTCGACAATCTACATGTGGGTATATATTCACAATGATCAATCCCATCTTGATCAAGTTTCTGATCCCAGCTGCCATAATAATTGATATAATCAAGGAAAATGAAGACAATGTTTTACTCTCCACAGTAAACAGAAGCCCAAGTGATAATGAGATGCTGATCCCCTCCCAACATTTTGATGATTGCACAAGGAAGACTTCCCGTATGGAAAACAATTAGCTGTATATGCAACAGCAAAGAAATTTGTAGATCAACGAAGTTAAAACTTCCACTCCAGCTTCATAAAAAGTTAAAAAAAAATATTGAAACTATCTTCAAGTAAAGACACTAGAAATGCATATAGATATAAAAGCATGAAATATACACTGGGCAACAACTAATATAACATTTCGATTCAATATAAACCTGAAATTGTGGGTAGTCCGGAGCACTAAACAGTGTAATCAGTTTCCCAGATTCCACAACATGATCTACAGTATAACCTTCTTCCATTCCTCCAAAGCCAGGCCTTTTTTCTCTTGCATCAGGGCCTTCATGTGATCTGATGATTAACTGGCACAAACACAATAAATGATGATCCAAATTGTTTTTGTACTTTAGATGCGAGTAAGTTCTGGTAAAAGATAACTAACACAGACAGATAAGTTAACATGAAAACAAAAGCTAGTATAAAGAAAATCTTCGAAAGGTTTGAATAATGGAGTAACAACACAAAAAATAACCGGCTATTACATGTTACTCCACTTCCAAAGAACAAGTTTGTGTATTTCAAAGCAATACAGAGCACAAAAACCATTTTGTGTGCATAACCTTCCAAAAAAACACCATAACCATTGAAAACAAATAAAAGGAATTGCCAAACAACTTCACACCAAATGGCATATCCCTTCAGAAAAGAATTAATGGGTGGAGGAAGAAGTTGCAAGGTCAATCTCACAGATACAAGGGAATTTATTTACCAATCTAGATAAGAACATCTAAGAGTTATATTATAGTTTCATTCTTCATGAAATCAAAAGTGGCAAACTGCAGTTCCCTAGATCTGAAGCCATAACGATAATTACTGCATGTCGATATAGATAACTAACACGCTAATGAAAAGAGAAAGTACAAGTCAAGAATATTAATGCTGTTAGGTACTTCTTTGTATTTATTGAAGATAAATAAAATGATAAATGTTAGAATATACTATTTAGAAATATAGATAAACAATCAAAATACAACTTGCCCATGATGAGGGATATTACAATGTTAGCCATGTCAGCTTTAGGTTTAAATCAGAATAATGATATCACCTTGAGATTGAACTTTTTGAGGAAGTCTTCAGTGCAATCGGGACCCCACAATAGTCCAATGCCTCGCTCATTATTTGGAGAAAGACCGGGTTTAGCTGATGGATCTGACCATAGCACATCACCAGGAATTAGATTCACGCCTTCCCATGGAGGATCAAGAACTGACCTTCGAGCCTTAGATAATTCTTCCAAAGAACCAAGTGCTAAAGGCTTCGGTTCAGAGTTGAAACTTAATCTACGATTCTTCTTCCCTTTTGATCTCTTGGATGGGGTCATAGAAACACTACGGAAAAGCCCTCCATGAGCGGTATATACACGTCCAGCTATAATAGAAGCCAAAGGAAGCCCTTCAAAACATCCCAAACATTTCCGATAGACATGCTTACCTTTATCTCCATACTTCGTCAACACTTCCTTCTCAAAGCCATAAACAGAGGTGCAATACTTGGATTCATGATTTCCACGGAGAAGATATACTCTATGTGGCATAAAGACCTAGGCAGAACATCATCCCATAATATACAATCTGATTAATAACTATATATTGTTACCTTTTAAATAAAAAGAAGCACGTTACCTAATTTATTATAAATGCAAGGACAATTCATAGTTGGGAAACAGAGTTCGATCCTACAATATCTAACCCATCAAACCAAGGTCAATTCATTGGAGAAAGTCGGCATTGCACAACCTTTATACACCATACATTGTCCCATACAGTTTTTAATGTTAAAAAAAATCAACGAAAGATTAAAAATCATGCACATTTAGTTGCCACATTATTTCCCAGACGAACCGATAAATAAGTAAATAAATAGTCGAATTATAGAACGCCACCAGAGTAAGCACAAAAAAAAAAAAAGGAGTACATGGTATCCTACAAATCAGAACTATATTACTTTAAACGAATTAAGAACGAGTAAAGGAATTGCGTGGATTTAGAAATTACAACTAAGAAAAGGAAGAAATTAGAAGCAGAAAACTTGGCAATTATCTGAAAGCATTCAACAAGAGCCACCTGATTTGATACGGAAGTGGAGCTTGGCAAAGATGAGAAATTCAAGCATATCTCAGATACTTGTTAGATAAATAGATATACCTTACTTATCAAAAAAATAAATAAATAGATATACCTTCCATGCCAACAAAATAAGGAAGGTCTCGAGGCCCCAAGCGCCTCTGTCGACATAATCACCGTTGAAGACGAAGAAGCGATTTTCAGAGGGGAATCCAGCGTCTTGGAGAAGAAAGAGAAGATCATGCAACTGGCCGTGAAGGTCCCCCACGATCACGACGGAGGCAGCGGCGGCGGCGGCTGCGGCACTGGATTCGTGGTCAGGTTCTATTGTGAGGCAGTTGGGCTCCTTGTGGAGGATCTTGGACGCGGTGAGAACCAAAGAGTCAAAGACCGGAACGGGAAGGACGGAGGGAAAATCGGTCGGAGGTAGATCCTTGGACGACCGATCGAAGACGGACATGAGATTCCGGATCCAATCTAGATCCACCTTGCCATCGGAAGGCCACGTTAGTGGTGTCCGTATCGGATTCGTATCGGAGAAATCTCGGCCTCCTCCCTCAGGGTTCGCATGTAATAACCACATTTCAAGCAGGACAAGTAAATAACAAGGATATGAAAATCAAACAACTAATGAAATAATAAGGCGCATATTTTCGTTCTTCAGAGAAGGCTGATTTTTCAGATTTTATTATTCAAACTAACAATGCTTTTCATCCATTTTCCCGAGACAACAACATCGCGACAGATGCCGCAGCTCAATCCAAATCCAGGACCTACACAGTTACAAATTTTGTTTAAAATCGCATATTAATCTAACCGTCAATACAGATTATTTTATTATCGATATATAGATAGATATATAGATTAGTACGTGAATTTACTTATATATTTATTTATACGTAACAAAACTTTAAGACTGAATTCCTACTCATGCCAATAAACAGTTTGACCATAAAATATAGGAAATAGAAATGTGTTGTATAAATTTTAAATAGATAAATTTTTATTAAAAAAAATGAATTTCATATTAAAAATTAAAAAAATTATTTTTTTATTAGTGAGATTTAATTTTTTATAAAAATAACTTATATAAAATTTACATATTTAAAATTTTTACCTAATATTACTTTACAAGAAAACTGGTTCACATATTTTATTTTATCATTTTTTAAAAATTTTGTATGAATAAAAATTATGTATAAAATGATGAAAATGTAAAAACAAATGATGAAAAGTGAAAAGAAATTAAAAGACATGGGTAGTGGGGGAAGAAAAGTTGAAAAAATGGACCGGTTTGGTCCGATTCGTTCCATTTTCATGTTTTTGGACCAATTAAATATATATTTTTTTTTAATTTTTTATATTATATATTATAAAATTAATATAATATAAAATTTTAATTTTATTATTTATACTTCTTTAATATAAACTCTCTCTTAAACATATAGTACACCCGTCGATCTTCGACAACTGGCTTAAATTCATGGATATGTTGTACACTAAGAAAATAATGATGTTTCGTCTTTTTCCAAAATCTAAGGTCCCTCAAAAGCGATATCTACGATGGATCCAAGGACCAGTAGAGCATCTAGTATACTTTTCCTTTATACATAAAATAATATAAAATTCTACATTCAATGGGAGGTGTTATAAATTTATTTATATGATTATCTTTAGTTATCAATTAAGATTATTTAATCATTAATTAAGATTAATTTTTAGTCATTAATTAAGATTATTGAGCCATCAGTTAAGACCTATATTTAGTCATCAATTTTTTTTTTTGAAATGAACATGTATACTTCTCATTCACTATAAACCTTCATTACAAAATTTATCTTGTAAAACAAAAGAACAAACTTCTATAGGACTATTTTCTATCCAAATCTTTTCTTCCGTATATGACATGGCTAATTTGGCCAGTTCATGGGCAACTTTATTGCCCTCCCTGTGTATATGCTGTAAACTCCACGTTTTCCTGTTAATGAATATCACCCTTAAATCTTCTATAATCTGTCCATACCAGGTACTGTATTATTCCTTGTTATTTATCCCTTCAATGACTATTGCTGCGTCTCCTTCAAATACAACTCCAGAAATATTCAGTTTTATACATAACTGAACTGCACGCCACAAAGCATACAACTCAGCTACCAAAGCATTACATACATTCATTTTTTGCATGCACAAAGATACCAGAACCTCTCGCTCTTCATCCCGTAAAACCACTCCTGCTCCCATCCTCATATGTTTTGAGTCATACGCTGCATCCCAATTCAGTTTTACCATCTCAGCCTCTGGTTTCCTCCATCTAATTTCAAATCGGATGACCACATGCCTTGACAATTTCACATTCATCTCCTTACTTGCCATCTGGTATTCTCACAGGTCCTCTAATGCTTTCCTTACCACTCTACTAGGACTAATAAAGGAATCATCAAACACCACTTTATTTCTCCTAAACCATAAGTTTCTCATTATTATTGCCACCCTTTCTAAATCCTCATTTTTCGGTTTCTGTGCTAATAACTTCCAGATCAAGTAAAAATCCCTGCCGTTGCTACTCCATTTTTGTACCGGGCTTTGTGGCTCAGACCACACATCAGATGCAGCTCTACAACCCCAAAGAGAGTGAGCTACAGATTCCTCTTCATTTAAACATATCGGACACCATGCATCTTGGACTACCTTCCTCTTAACCAGGTTCTCTTTTGTTGGAAGACAGTTACTAATAGCTTTCCAAACAAAATTTTTAACAGCAGCAGGAACTTTTAACTCCCATATCCCCTTCCACACTTCCACTTCATCCTGGCCATAAGATGTCTCACCCTTTTTCCTCCTCTTCACACTCATATCCAAGTGATAAGCACTCTTCACCGAGAATAGGCCTGTTTTAGTAAAACCCCAAATCATTTTATCTCTTAACCCCAGTTTACTCACAGGTATTTTGCAAATAACCTCAGCTTCCTCTTTCCCCAACACTTCTTCAATGAATTTCTCCTTCCATTCTTTTGTTTCCACATCAATAAATTCAGCAACCTTTGCCTCCTTATCTAGTATCCTCACAGGTTTGTTCACAGCCCTCCACATAAAAGATGACTTCACCCATTTGCTTTCCCATATCTTCACATCTCTTCCATTGCCAATACGCCATACCAGACCTTCTTTAAGTAAGTTTATAGCACTCCACAAGCTTCTCCACATCACTGATGGACACCACCCTAGTTTTGCTGTGAGAAGGTTCTGATGCTTAAAGTATTTCTCTTTTAGGATCTTTTGCAGATAAAGAATTTGGATTTACCAAAACCCTCCAGCATTGCTTGGTCAACATGGCACTATTAAAACTGTCAATATCCCTAAAACCCATCCCTCCTACCTCTTTCATTGCTCCCATTTTATCCCACCCTTTCCACTGAATCTTATTTTCATTATGTTTCTGTCCCCACCAGAATCTAGCCATAAGGGATGAGATCTCATTGCACAACTTCTTTGGTAAACGAAAGACACTCATATGGTATGTGGGAATCGCCTGTATGACAGCTTTCAACAGAATCTCTTTACCCGCTTGAGATAGAAATTAATTCTTCCAATTGTTTAGCCTCTGCCACACCTTATCTTTGATGCTTCTAAAAGCATTATACCTAGATCTCCCTACCACCGCAGGTAGACCCAAGTATTTCTCACAATTTCCACTCATTTTTGCACCCACAGCCTCCAGAATCAGCTTTCTTACTTGCTGATTTGTATTACCACTAAACAAGATCGAGGTTTTCTGCTCATTAAGACACTAACCTGAAGCTCCTTCATACATCTCTAGGAGCTTTCTTAAGCTTCTCCATTCCCCCACTGATGCCTTACAGAATAGGATACAATCATCAGCAAACATAAGATGACTCACTCTAGTTCCTCCTCTAGCAACATTTACTCCCTTTAGAACCCCTCTTTTTTCAGCCCAACTCATTAGACAACTCAACCCTTCAGCACACAAAAGAAACAAGTAGGGAGACATAGGATCCCCTTGCCTCAACCCCCTAGTAGGAGTAATGATTTCACCAAGGATACCATTAACCAGAACTGAATATTTCACTGTAGAAACACAGCTCATAATCAACTTAATCCATTTTTCACAAAAGCCCAACTTTCTCATTACCCCTTCCAAAAACCTCCATTCCACACGGTCATAAGCTTTAGACATGTCTAGTTTTAGAGCCATACTCCCAATCTTCCCTTTTTGTCTCCTTTTCATCGAATGAAGCAACTCATAAGCCACTAAAATATTATCTGAAATTAATCTCCCCGGGATAAAAGCACTTTGCTGCTGGGAAATAACTTCTGTTAGCACAACCTTCAGTCTGTCTGCTAGAACTTTTGCCACAATCTTATACATGACATTACACAGACTTATAGGTCTGTATTCACTAACAAACTCAGGGTCTTTAACTTTCGGTATTAAGGCAATAAAAGTATAGTTCATCTGCTCCAAATCCCCTCCTCCCTTTAGAAAATTCAGAACTGCCTGACACACTTCCTCCCCCACTATATGCCAATACTTCTGAAAGAAACAGGCCCCGAAACCATCAGGCCCTGGTGATTTGAAGGGGCCCATCTGAAAGATTGCTTGCTCCACTTCAGCCTTATTAAAATCTTTCAGCAGTTTGTCATTCATTTCCGGGGTTACTTTTTGCTCTACTTTCTGCAAACAAACTTCCAGTTCTTCCATAGAAGGAACTCTTGAGGAAAGAACCTCTTCAAAATGCAACTTGAAAGCTCTTGCAATATCCCCTTGTTCCTTCATAACCCTTCCTTGTAAGTCCCTCACTTGGCTAATTCTATTTCTCTTTCTCCTCTGATTTGCACATGCATGAAAATACTTTGTATTGCGGTCTCCATGCATAAACCAGTTTTTCTTTGCCCTTTGTCTCCATTTTAATTCTTCCATTTCCAACAGCAGCCCAACCTCACTCTTTAGTTTTTTAACTTCCTCACAGTTATACCCCTCCTCATCTTCTTGTATCTTTTTTAGTTTTTCTGTTTTTCTTTTTAACTCCCCCTCATTTTCACTCAACTTAGCCTTACTCCATCTCCTTAAACCTACTCCACAGTTCCTCAAAGACTCTTTTATTTTCCCCAACATCCCACCATCTCTCCTAGTGTTTTCCCACTCCCTCAACACCACTTCCTCACACTCTTTATCTTTTGTCCAGCCAGCTTCGAATCTGAAAGGTTTACTGTACCTTTGCCTTCTCAACTGGAAAGATGATAACCCCACCACTAGAGGCTTGTGGTCTGAGCTTCTTGCTGGTAAAGTTTTCACCCACACATCATTAAAAATCTCCCTCCAACTGCTATTAGCTACACATCTATCAAGTCTTTCTTTTGTAAAAGAAATCATCTGTATGCCCATTACTCCATGTGAATTTTTCTCCCTTATATCCCAGATCACACAGTTCATTTACTTCCAAGGCCTCTCTAAACCTGCACATCTGAGCTTCCCCCCTTTGTCTTCCTCTAAACTTTTCTGATTGACTTACTAATTCATTAAAATCACCAGCTACACACCATGGGGTTAGAGCTGGTGGTTTTAGAGAACACAACTCCCATGACAAGTTTCTTTTTGCAGTCTCGGGATGGCCATAAAACCCTGTGAAGAGCCACCTTTGCTTGGTAATTTCATTCTCTACCCAAGCATTTATATGCCACCTCGTGTAGTTCTGAATTTCTACCACAACATCTCCACTCCATAACAATGCAAGCCCTCCACTTCTACCCACAGGATCCACACCAAAACAGTTGTCAAGACCCAACCTCTTCCTAACACTCTCAAGCTTACTAGTAACAAGTAATGTTTCAATAAGAAACATAATTTTGGGCTTCTTTTCCTTTGCCATATAGCAAAGATCCTGAACTGTTCGAGAGTTCCCAAGCCCTCGACAGTTCTAACTTATAAGAATCATTGGATTAGGCGGGGCTGCTCAACAGCCTCCACCTCAACAATCTCCACATCCCCAACCCCTAACTCCTCACAATTTTTAAGCTTCTTTATTTTCCCACTCCCTTCTATAAACTCCACCTCACTGCCTGCACTTCTTTTTTTTATGACCTGTTTCAGCCCACTTCCTAACTCTACTTGTTTCTCTCTTGCCCTCCTCTTCCACTTCCCCTTCAAAGTTGAGCTGTAATTTTCACTTTTTAAAGAGATTAACTCACCCCCTTCCCTCCTCACCTCCTCTTCTCCATCTATCCCAACCTTTTGAACCCCCTTCTCCCCAATATCTTCAGGAACATCTACACTCCCCGTATCCTTTTCTCCTCCTCCAATTTTTGCCTTAAAAGATACTACCTCACAGCTCACCCTGTTTCCAATCCCCTCATCTTTATTTCCCCCTTCCTCATAAATTTTTTCTCCCTCTTCCCTTCCCATCCCAAGACCATCATTTTCTTTACCTTTTGAGCTATTCACAAAACTCCTTCGGAAGTAACCATTTGCTCTAAGCCACGGGCCAAACTGGCTTTCCCTCTCCCCTTCTTGACCTCACCTACCTCCTACACCCTCACACCCTTGATCCCCATGTATGATACACCCACACCTGAAGCACATTTTAGGAAGTTTCTCATAAGTAAAAGGCACCCACATCCTTTGTTTTTCCACTGTTATAGTTCTTCCCCTTGCAATCGGCTTCCCCAATTCAATTTCTACCTTCACCCTCAAGACACTCCCCCAACTCGCTTCCTCCTCTGGCGCATCCACTTCCAAGACCTTACCCATAGAACTACCAATCTGCATACCCACATCTTTTGTCATACAAGCAAACGGTAAATGGTGCATTTGTACCCATAGAGCTTCACGGTCGAAGCTGAGATGGTTTGGTTGTGTCATTCCATCAAACAATTTCAGAACAAACAAACAGTTTTCAATCATCCACGGGCACCCTTCCAGCACCCTCTTCTTATCATCCACATTCGAAAATGAGATTATAAAAATGTTTGGACTAATTTCAGTAAAGTTCGGAGGCTTACTAACCTTCCAGATCTTATGCATCGTTGATCGGACCACCTCCCTTCCCTTTACCCGATTCGAGCACACCTTCCCGATTAAACTGCAGTCACCCCGATGCCTAGTCTTCTCGGATCCATTCAGGACAACATCAATGGCTACATTCTCTTCCTCATTCAGTTTTAGCTTCTCCCAAATGCCTTCCAGATCTTCCATTCTCCACCGCTGCAGCACCCTCGCGAGCAGCCACTCAAACCCTCACCGATGAAGTGAGACTAAAACCTTCTTCTCCTTTCGCGCCCTCAGGACATTAGGGAGAGAGAAACTTCATTATTAAAAAAAATCATTTTTTTAAGCCTACAAATCCGAGGTTCCTTTTTTCATATCTGTAGAAATATTTTTTCCTTCCATTTGATGTATATTTGCTTTGTATTTGTGCTTTGTTTGATCTGTTTCTACACGTCTGAGTTCATCTGCATTTTGTATTTCTATTGTTTTCTATTTCCCTATAGATCTGAACATATCTATTTTTTAGATCTGCAGAATTTTTTTTTTTTTTGCTGCGTTTGATGTATATTGGCTTCTTGGCTTTATATTTTTTGTTTCTTTCATCTGTTTCTAGACATATGTATTCCTAGGGTTTTTCTATTTTCGATTAACGGTTATTTTTTGTTTTCCTTTTACTAATTTAGTAGTAAATTTTTTGTAGTCTTGTAATAGCTGTAGTAATCTTCTTCTTCTTTTCTTTTTTTTTTTTCTTTTTTTTTGTTGTTTTTGGGCGTATGACTCTTCTTGTAGTAATTTTTTTTTTCTATTTTGAGGTTGATATTTATTCTTCCCTCCCTCAGATCTGCCACCTACATCCTCTCGTTGTCGCCCACAAACCCTCTCCCTCGCGAGTTCTCCACCACCGTTGTTCTCTGGTCAAGCTACCATGAACAACACCACCGAGGTTGCCATTTTCAAATATGCACATTTTGTTTTTTGCATTTCATCTATATTTGCTTTGTGTTTTTCGTTCATAGAATTTTTTTTCCCTTGCATCTGACTTATTATAATTTTCAGATCTGTACAAATTTTTTTTTCTTACGGCTGAGATTGTCTAGTTTTCATATCTATAGAAATTTTTATTTCCCCTCGCATTCCATGTATATTCGCTTTCTACACGTTTAATCTGTAGAAATTTTTTTTTTCTTGGGTCTAAGCTGATCTAGTTTATTTTTTCTTCTTGCGTTTGAGTTGATCTACTTTTCAGATTTGCAGAAATTTTTTTTCCTTGCGTTTCATGTATATTAGCCTTTTATTTTTCACATATGTAGAAAAAAGTTATTTTTTCTTCGATTTGTGTTGTTTTGGTTATTCTCTGTAAACTACTGATCCACTTGATCACATCCGAATATGCAAATATGGTTTTTATTTTGTTTCGATTTTGTTTTTGTTGTGATGCATATGCACATGCGTATGATGTAATTATATACTGTAACAAATTCATTCATCGAATACTGAGAGAAGAAAGAATGAGAAGCAGATTACAACTGCTGAGATTCACGAGTAGCACGAATCCGAAAGACATGGACATTTTTTATTTTGAGAAAGTGAGAATATAGATTACAAATGAATGGAATGCAAATAATAAGTTTTAAATTTGAATCAGAAGAAGTGATAAGAACCTAAGTGAAAAAAGACAACAATATTTAGGCAGTGAATTGAAACGGCAGCGAGCACAACGAAGTAAATAATAGAAGTAAGGGGTAAAATTGGAAATAAAATAAAGGAAGAAAGGTTAGGCGGTTAGAATGTAAAAAGACCAAAACGTCTGTGGCAAAAAAAAAAAAAAACTTAAAGAATCGCAATTTCCAAATGAAACTAAGGGCAAAATTGGAAAAAAATATTAGACAAAAATACTATTATAAGCCGATTCGCACTTTATATATAAGTATAGATATATATGTGTATATGTAAATGAGTACTCTAGGTAATTAGTAGGTTTTGAAGGCTATAAATTATCCAAATCCTTCCCTCGACTTTTATTTCTTTCCTCTGAATTTAAGAGGGTATAGCTGTAGCATGGTTTCAAAACCAGTAATTGAGTGAGGTTTAGATAGTGAATTGAGATGAAAGTTAAATAAAATATTATTAAAATATTATTATTATTTTAAAAATTGAAAAAGTTGATCAAGTCATATTTGTTATATTTTACGGGAAAATTTAAAAAAATTATAATAATTAAATTAGATGAATTGGTGAGATTTTTGTATTTAAACAACGGATTATAGANATACTTCACAGCACAGTCCACAAAACTACAAAATCAAGCCTAACACTTCACAACCACACTTCGTTTCACAACTACGCAGCGAACTCCACAAACACTAACTACACAGTCTACAGCCAACCAAATCAACTATGTTAAACATAAATAACTAAAGATAGAGGGTTATACCATCGACGGGATAACCCGTGCGTCGCTCCCTGCTCGTCACGAACATGCGTCGGAGGAGCGTACGTGGCGGTAACACCGCGTACGGTGGCTGTCCACCACATAAAGTGGTAGTTTGGGACCGAGAAAAGCTAAGCGTGGCCTTGGAAGGCTCATGGTCGCCTTGTGATGGTCAAAGGTGGCGGAGCACGGCGGCATCACGCCGTGAACAGTAAAACCGAACGGTGGGAGGAGACGCGAGGTAGCGAAATGCCATAGAACTTCATGGCAAGCTAGAGAAAGGTAGATGACCATGTGGTGGAGCTGTGGTGGCGAGGTGGTGGTCGGGCGGCGGCTAACGGCGGCAGATCGGCCGTTTGAAGCCATTTTTAGCCTTGGAGAGTGAGGGAGAGTGAGAGCTCTACAAAGCTCCGTTGGCCATGAAATTTCTTGGAGAGGTTTATGGGGATGAGAGGAACAAGATGGTGGTGGTGAGACACCATGAGTGGCCGTGTATGGTGGCGCACGGTGGTGCAACCGAACGTGTAGTTTGAGAGACCCATATGAGAAAAAGTGAGAGTTAGGGAAAAAGAAAGACATGGGGAGGAAGCTCTTGATGTGGTGAATCCAATGGTGGTGCTTGGTGGCTGATTTGGCCGTGTATGGTGGTCCAAAATGGTGAAAATAGGGGAGAAAACAGGGGAGAAAACAGGGCAGGGGCAGCAACTTCCGGGTGCTCGTGGCGGCTAACGGCTGGTCCGATGGCTCTGAAAATTGGTGAGGATGAATTATGGTGGAATGGGAAGAGAATGGCAGGGGTGGTGTACGACACCTCCACCGGACGGCGGAGAAACGGGCGGTCAAAAGGGCGGCGACGGTAAGGAGACAAAGAAGGGAGAGCACGGGGAGAGAGAGAGAATCGGTGGCCGGCGTTGCACACCACCGGTGCAGTTGTGTTCGCCGGTGAAGGAGGGACATGCCGGTGAGAGAGGTGAGGCATGGTGGCCGGAGGTGGCGCCGGTTGGGTGGCTTGACCGAACGGCATGGATGAGAGAACATGCATGTGTACGTCGGCCATGGAGAGAAGGAGAGGAAAGACAGAGAAGAAAAATGAAAAAGGAAAAAGTGAAGGGAAAAGGGTAGGGGCCTAAGTAATTAACTTCAATCCTACATTTCGGGATCCTCAAATAAACCAACGATGAGTTAAAATACTGATTTGAAAACGCGTAAGTGTTTTATTTTAATTAAAACACTTAAATAAAACACTACGAGTAATTAAGGTAGAATATCATTTTATAAACTAAAGTTTATAAAATAATATTTCTTCATCATTATTTAAAATGATAAAGTACCGTTAATTAATCGAAGATAATAAAATCATTTAAATTAATAAAATACTTAATTACAACACTGAGAGGAATTAAGATAGAATATTATTTTATAAACTAAAGTTTATAAAAATAATATTTTCTTCATCATTATATAAAATGATAAAGTATCTTTAATTAATCAAAGTGCATAAAACACTTAAATAAACACTGAGAGGAATTAAGATAGATTATTATTTTATAAACTAAGGTTTATAAAATAATATTTCTTCATCATTATTAAAATGATAAAGTATCTTTAATCACTCAAAGAGGATAAAACCATTTAATTTAAATAAGAGTTTTCAACGTAAAATTAAACCTCTTAATATCTTAATACAACTAAAATATTTAATTTAAGTAATTATCCACAATTATAATATTTTCAGAACTCATTAAATTATTATAATTGTGCTACTTTAAAAACAAGCTTATCTAATACTTTGAAATTTGGTGGATAAGATCCGGAATACGCCATCGAGGTACAACGCTTAGGATAATTCTGTTCATGATTTTACAGTTATCGGGAAGAACAAATTACGTGATTTATGAGAAAAGATAAATTATACACGTGATTTCGGGTGAGGGTAGAGACGAGAGAGATAGTGATTGCTGTCGGGAAAGAATCCAAAACTGATTGCCATGCTGTCTAATATGTGCGAAAAAGAAAGAGAAGGGTGAGGAGATAAGGCTAAATTTTAGCGGGCTGTTACAGATAATCTGGTAGATTTATTCACTAAAGCATTACCAACTGCAATATTTAAGAAGATTGTTCAGAACATTGGAATGCAGAGACTTGAAGACCTATTATCATGCACTTTTCAGGGCAAGTAATGTCTTGAAGATTTGTGCTGATTGTACTCTTTTTCCTTCGCTAAGGTTTTATCCCACTGGGTTTTCCTTTGCAAGGTTTTAATGAGGCAATCTTAAATCACTTGGCGATATATATGAATATTGTACTAGTCTTTCACCATTGATTTTTTCCCATTGAGTTTTTCCTTGGCAAAATTTTAACAAGACATATTCTTTATGTATGGTCATCCAAAAGGGCAGTGTTATATACTTATTTGTATGATCATATTTAGCCATCAATTAAGACCATTTAGCCATAAATTAAGACCAATCTTTAGCCATTAATTAAGACCATTGACCCATCAATTAAGACCTATATTTAGCCATCAATTAAGATTTAAGCTATACATACTCCTTTGTACTCCTATATATATAGGTATCATTCACTTGTATATGATCAAGTTTTTGTATTGAATAACAACTCTTTCTCTTGCAATATCATATTTCTCTTACAATATCATTTCTCTTTTAGTTTTATAACAGAAGGGACTTTTTCATCTTCTCATAATTTCAAAACTCCTAATAAGATATTTATCAAAAACAACACAAACTTAAAAATCTCTCGACAAGACCTAATCCAATGTTCCAGAACCTCCATCTCTCATTTTTGAGTTGTGTCGTGCTCTGCATCTCCGTCTTTATCATTACCTGAATGTTTATAACATTAAACATAAAATGAGTCTAGTACTCAATTAGCACTTACACTAAACATTTAAAATAACATATATCAATTTTTTTTTTTTGAAAAGCCATACAAATATAAAACATTTCAATTATTGTTCACTTTCAGAAAAATCTTCATCTCATCTCATCTTAATCATTACAATTTTTTCAAATTCTCATACAAAATAAAATAAACAATTCAACTTTTTCAAATCCTAATATAAAAATAATATTAAAAAAATATATTCTAATAATATTTTATTGAATTTTTAACTTTAATATCAATTTATCTCATCTCATCTTGTTTCTGAAAACAAACGAGGACTCCTAAATCTATTTTCACTATTATGTAATATGTGTTAGGGTTAGTAGTCTTTTAGACCTGATTCGGCCTATGGCCATGGGTTGCAAATTCGTTAATCAAGATAGAGCCACTAGGTGTGTGACACCGTAGATTTCGTTTGGAATTAGAAGGACTCTGAAGCGTTGGGACATGCAACACAAGGCTACCTACCCTTACTCATGACAAGTAAATATGCACTGTACCTAGCACGCATTTAAACATAATGCAATACTGACAACATATTTTTTTTTTCTTTAAGCAATACTATACATGATATATGATATATCCCAAACATAAAGCATATTTCATAAACTAAGATAATAGATGTTCAAGTTACAACGTAAGTCTAAAAGATTTATAACTGTAAGAGCACTAGAGACAGAACTCCCTAAGTATATGCCAAAACTAAGGTAACTATTAGGCTAATTCATCAAGTAGCTCATGCAACTCAGTCAAAGATGTCATAATACTATTGATAAAATAAAGCATCAAAGCGATGAGCTCCGCATTGTGCTGTCATTATCTAGTTGACCGCCTCCAGTCGATCTTCTGCCGAGTCTCCTAATTCTAGACATGATCTACTATTCTGAGAGAAAGGTAGTTGGGAATATCAAGTGAGATTTGATTACAAATATCAACAAATTAACAAATAACATAGTCCGATAGTTTAAAAGTGCATGCATGATAGTAAAAGCATGAATGCAAAATGTGAACATGTGTAATGCCCATCCTTGTGGTGAGACTTTTAGAAAAATGATTTTAAAGTAAGACAAGAATTACTGACTTTTTCAAAACTTTTTATTTCCCTTTCCAGGATATAAAAGACTTTACAGTTATGATTTAAAATTTTTATTTGTAAAGCTAAGAGAGTGTTTTTGCAGCAAAAATCATTACATTAAAAATATAAAATCCTTTTACAAAAATGGTTTTCATAAATTATGAAAGGGCCTAAGCTTCTGTCACCTTTTCTATGGGCCATGTCTGTCTTGAAACTTCATCTTCATTTCATTCCTAGGTGAGCACACATAAAAATTAAATGAGTCGAATACTTAGTAAGTACTACTTCATGCCTTAAAAATATAAAAATATAAGTTTTCATTCATATATTCACACGCACATACATATTTTACATAAAATGTCTTCTTCTTTTAAAAAAAAAAATTACAAGGTGGAGTTTTTCTTTTAAAAATGATTTTCTTTCCTCAACATTTCTCAACTTGCCCTTTTCTTCGTAAAATTAAAATTAAAACATTTCAAGCATACACTTATATTCTTATCACTTTCCTTTAGCTGGTACCCACAATTATGTCCCATGTATTGGGATTAGCGGTCTTTTTGATCTGATTCGACCCGTAGCCGCGGGTTAGAAATCTCTCAGTCAAGAGGCAAGATTGGGTGTACTACTAGTACTACTTATCTAATATTGCAATCTTCTCAGTCCTTTGATAGCATCATTTATCAGTCGTGGCCATTACGTAAATTCATATATTAAACATTCATTCATTTCAATCTTTTCATTTCCTTTCATTCTTAGGAGCATCAGATTATTTCTTAAAAACCACTTTTTATGACTTAAAACATAAAACTTCATCACTTAAAACATAAAACTTCATCGTTCATTTCATGAAACATACATACAATATATATTTCGTATAACATTCAATCACATGCATACAATTATTATTGGGGTATGTAAAAAGTGGTTGCCAAAGAAGGCTAGTACATACATTTATTTAAACTTTATACCTTAGCATAGATTGGTAAATCATTTTCATTCTAAGAAAATCATTTCTTTTCATTTCATAAAAGAACATTTTTCATAAATTATTTCATAAAGCATTAATTTTAATTTTCATACTTTTTGAATACTCTAAAAGAACATGAACGTAGTACTTACATGGACTTCATGCTAAGCACATTTTGTCCAATCCGTTCATGTGTGTGTCAGATGACAACTTACAAACATTCGTAACCTCACGTCATTTCTTTTTCATGAAAAAGAATACTAAACATAAAACTTGCATAATAAGCTAGCCTTAACTCTTAACCCATTCTCTTCCATATGACCTTAACCTCTCAATTGGTTCTTTACTTAGACTTCCTCCACTTAGATTAGTCATCGTCCAATTAATCTCCATTAGCTATTTACTCACATACTTCTTCATAACATCCTTATTTATACAAACTTACACATCTAGGTATTCCAAATACCCATTCATTTCACATACACGTGTCATCTTCCAATCCTTAAAGTATAACCCTTGACATAAATCTTAAGCCTAAACTACGAATCTAAAACCTCAACTTCATCTTCTGATTAACAAAGTGAGCTTCCATAATTCACTTTAAATCTCTACCCATATATTCATGGGTCTACAACTTAGTTCCAACTCACCTTACAACCCAACTATAGTCACAATACCAGTTTTTCAAATAACATCCTTCCTTCGTACATAATCCAATCCAACACTAATCTTAAGTCTCAATTCATTTCCTTGCATCCAAATGCATAATATAAGCCGACTAAGCATACTCATATAATCCACCAAAAACACGTGTAATACCCTTTTATCATCTATGATCAACATATAATCATTACATAACCAAATAGTTATACAACTTCATGTGACATCCAACAAGTATAAAAATCAATCTACTCAACTTCCATAAACATTTAACTCAATTTATAAGCCTTTTGGCAATACTCACATACTTCCAATTTGCAATCCACATTTTAATATGAACTCCACTTAGAACAACCAACGCAAATCCGTACTTCACAATCTCCATGTTTCATTTACAACTCCATTTAATCCCAACCTTCATAATCCATATATTCAATCAATGAGCCTATCAACAATAAATAGAACACATATTAAATTTGTCATCCCTCTAAACTTAGTGTACATCATTCAAATAATCACATAGCTTTACAAATCTCAAGCCGATGTGATAATCATGCTCTCCACAATTTTTCGGCCTAGACAATCTCAACACTACACCATGCAATCATATAGTCGCTCCATATCATTTACACATAAATCCATACAAAACAAAATCACAAAGCCTTATAAGCTTTATATGCACCAATAGAAATTCTAACACTTCACAAACTAAACAGTCAACTTCTTCATAAACTAAACACTTCACAAACAACCACATCATAGATTGCCCATGAATCCCCATCACTTCACAATACACAAGCCTCATTATAACTACACCATACACATTCGTGCTTACTCCTCAATCACAATCACAACAACACATCTAATCACAGCATTTCACATAATATTCACGACTTTACGTTAATTCCTTGTACTTCACACTACACATTTTCGCATCACAAATCCAAGTACAACTTCACATTCAACCCCAACACTTCACAACACTCAAACACATAACAAACCACATCCTGCTCATTCTCATTCTACCACAACCAACACAGTCATTATACACATTCAAATCACATAAACATTCTAATAAGATAAATGGAATAAGGATTATATCATAAAGATCTAAGGATCTACGTTGTTTGGGTTGACCCAAAACAGGGGCTTCAGATTGGCTAGATGAGCATGGAGACTCACTCACGGTGGTGGTTGGCATGGAGGGCCAGGGGGGAGCTTACAGTGGCTTAAAGGGATCTTATTGTGACGCTAGGTGTGAGTACATGGGTTTAACAAGATCCGAGAGAGAGAGAGAGAGAGAAGGATCTGCGATGGGGAGTCACCGATGACGTCGGGAGGAACAACATCATGGCGGCATAGCTTACTCACGGTGGATGATTGAGAGGAAATCGAGGAGAGAAGGGAGATATGTGGGGGAGAGAGAAAATTCGTCAGTGATGGGCAATATGGTGGACCAAGTTTTAAAGATCCCTTATAGGTTCTAGATGGGCCAATCACAAGGTCAAGAGCTAAGAAGATAAAGGAAGTAATGCAAAATTGGTGCAATCTACTTAGGTCCACTTAGGCCGAGTTTGCAAATTTATCAAGTAAGACCTCAAATTCATGATGGGGCTTGAAAGAAGAAAAACCAACTTTAATCCATGTGGTACAAGCTACAAGGGGGGGGGGGGGGTAAAGCCTAGTGGCTTTCTTGGTCTTAAGTTTCAAGGGATTTCGATCCCATGGGTTCACATCATTTGGTATCAAAGCCAGGTTCTAAATCAGGTCTAATTTATCCTTTTAATTTTTGCATTTGGGTTTTGTCTTAGGTGTTCTAGGGTTCTCTATTCTGATTGCAATTTGTTTTTTATTCTTGTTAATTTTTTGTGTTGGAATTCAGATCTGTGATTTTTACAATTGATTACTCGTGTATTGATTCAATAATTCAGATCTGTGAATTCTTTAATTGATTACACAAATCTATCCTTTAATTTCCAGATTAAATTCCATTTCATTTTCAATTGTCCTTTGTCTATTTCCGTTTCTTGTTGCTGAAATTAGATCATTTTTTAAAAAAATTACAATTATTGTTGCTATTTGTGACCAAATCTATATTAAAAATAAGGCAGCATATTCAAAGGTTGTTGCATAGTTATAATAATAATAAAAAAAGAAAAGGAAATTTCGGAAATAGTTGTTTGATATACTTTGAAATCTAAAAATTAAAGTGATTTGGTGTTGATTAATCTTTATTTTCAAAGGGGTCGAATATATCATCTTTAGTATCTCGTTTCCTAATTGCTCTTGTCCTCGTACAAATTCCTTAAGATTCATGTCATTTTATTCCTTTCTTATTTTTTGAATCTATTGATAGTTGGAATAATATAAGATTATGTCTTGATTTAGTTCAACTAATTCTTAAAGAACTTGTAAGGAAAAATAGATGAGGTAAAAGGCAAGAGTGGGTGAGAATAGTATTGGAAAGTGCCAAAAGAATGAAACACGAGTGGAGTGATAATATTTGAGTGTAAACACATAAAGGAGTGTGTAAGATTTTACCACTAACATTCTTGTTTTACAATGCATTAAAAATATCTCATAAGAGTGACTCAACACCTAAGGAGAGGCGGATAACTCATTCTTTGTGTTGCAGACTATGCAACAACAGTTTGAACGGTTAAATTTAGTGTTGGGGGGTGAATGATAGGATGGATCATGATTAGAAATCTTTAAGGTAGGCGAGATAAAAGGAGACAACCTAGCGTTGAAAATGAGTATGAGAACGAATGAAATGATGAGGATGAGGACACATAGCGTCTGAAATTGGAATGGGTGGAATGGGTAGACCTAGAAGAGGTAGGCATGAAAGAGGACCTAAGAGAAATCCAAGGGGTTGAGATGGGGTAGATAGGAACCTTGGGAGCATCAAAATAAAAATACAATCTTTCCAAACTAGAAATGACCCTGAAGCCTATTTAGAGTAGAAGAAGAAAATAGAGTTAATTTTTACTTGTCACAATTATTTAGTGGAGAAGAAGGTGAAGCTTCACTGGCGATAATTGAGTTAATTGATTATGCAATTATTTGGTGGGATCAATTAGTGACCAATAGGAGGAAGATTCATGAAAGACCTGTAGAAACATGAGTTGAGTTGAAATCTCTCATGAAACGGAGATTTGTACGTAACCACTACTATGGAGGCCTCTATCAAAATTCAAAAACCTTACACAAGGGTCTAAGAGTGTAGAGGATTATCAAAAGGAAATGGAGGTGACTATGATTCGGGCTAATGTAGAGGAGGATCGGGAGGCCACAATGGCCAGATCTTTAAGTGGTTTGAATAGGGACATAGCCATTGTAGTTGAGTTGCAGCATTATATAGAGGTAGAAGACATGGAGCACATGGCTATGAAGTTAGAGAGGCAGTTAAAGAAAAAGGGGGTAGCAAGATATACTTTAGTTTCTAGCATTTCTTGGAAGCCAAAGTGGGATAGAAATGATCAAACTGTAGTAAATGGAAAGGCTGAACCACCTAAGGGAAAAGATAAGGGAACTAGCAAGAACAAACCCAAGGTAGATTTCCAACATTCAAGAAATGGAGATAGTAAATATTTTAAATGATTGGGTTCAGGGCATCGCGTCTCAATATCCAAACAAGCGGTTGATGATTATGTTTGATAATGGGGAGGTGATGACTGAGAGTGAGGATGATAGTGATGAAATGTCCGAGTTGGTCGATGCAAGTGATGATGATGGAGTGAAATATCCCGTAGAATGTGAATCTCTTGTTACCAGACGTACTCTCAATACGCAAATTTATGTAGATGATACAGAGCAACAGAGACAGAACATATTTCATACCATATATTATGTAAACAACAAGGTGTGTAGTATGATTATAGATAGGGAAAGTTGCACCAATGTAGCTAGTACCACCCTAGTTAAGAAGTTGAGCTTACCTTTACTCAAGCATCCTAGACCTTAAAAGTTGTAGCGTTTGAATGAATGTGGGGAGGTCAAGGTCAACAAGCAGGTTTTGATGGCTTTTATCATTGGGAGGTATAGTAATGAGGTGTTTTGTGATTTAGTCCCTATGCATGCCGACCATATTTTGTTGGAAAGGCCGTGACAGTATGATAGGAGGGTAATTCATGATGGGTTTAGGAATAGGTACAACTTTGCAAATTATAGAAAAATAATCAAGCTTGCTCCTTTAACCCAAATTAAGTCTATGAGGATCAACTAAACCTGGAAATTGAGATTGAGCAAAAAAGAAAGGATGAGGCCGAAACACAAGAAAGAAAAATGAGAGAAAAGAACAATGAGGGTGAGGCCGAAACCTAAAAAAGAAAGTGTAAAATAAAATAGAGAGATGACTGAGAATAAAGAAAAGAGAGTGGAGCCATGAGAGAAAAAAGAAAGAGAACATGCAGAGAGAAAATGAAAGACAAAGATGAGTTTTTATGCAAATGAGAGTAAGGTTATGAGGGTTTTCTTAGTAGATTAGCCTATGATTTTTCTTGTTTACAAATAATCTTCTCTTAATCTTAATTAAACTAATCAGTCTCTTCCTAGTTTGGCTTTTTTTTATTTTAGGAGTTCGAGGATTTATTTCCGAACGAGATGCCGATGAGTTGCCGCCTATTAGAGGCATGGAGCATCAAACTGATTTCGTACTTGGAAGCTATTCCAAACCAATAGCTTATAGGAGTAATCTGGAGAAGACAAATGAGTTTCAAATGCAAGTTGAAGATTTGATGAGAAAGGGGTACGTGAGAGAGAGCATGAGCCCATGTATAGTACCAGTGCTACTAGTGCCAAAGAAGGATGAGACTTGAATTATGTGCATTGATTACAGAGCGGTCAACAATATTATGGTAAAGTATCATCATCCTATTTCTAGATTAGATGATACGCTTGATGAATTGCATGGCTCATGTTTTTTTTAGTAAAATAGATCTTAAAAATGGATACCATCAAATTAGAATAAAAGATGGAGATGAATGAAAAACTGCTTTTAAAACTAAATATAGATTTAATGAATGGTTTGTTTTGCCATTTGGACTTACAAATGTGCCTAGTAATTTCATGAGTAATGAATCATGTATTACATGTATTCATAGGCAAAATTGTTGTCGTGTGCTTTGATGATATCCTAGTATACAGCAAGAACTTAGATTAACATACTAGGCATTTGAAATGTGTGTTCGATGTGTTAAGATGTGAAAAGTTGTATGCTAATTTTAAGAATTGTACATTTTGTTTGGAAAAAGTTATTTTCTTGGTTATGTTGTTAGTACAAAAGGTATCAAGGTGGATGAAGAAAAAGTCAAGACCATCAAGAAGTAACCAACACCTAAAGGCATCACTAAGGTAATAAGCTTTCATGGTTTATCTAGTTTTTATAGGCGCTTTGTTAAGGATTTTAGCACTATTACTGCATCATTCACTAAAATAATTAAAAATAATGTTGGATTTCATTGGAGGATTGATCAAGTGAATGCATTTGCTACTATTAAAGAAATGTTATGTTCTGCACCTGTATTAGCATTACCCGACTTTAACAAAACTTTTAAGATTGAATATGACGCCTCAGAAATAGGAATTGGAGCCTTTTTTTATGCAGGATAAGAAGTCTACAACCTTCTTTAGTGGGAAGCTAAGTGAGGCAACCCTGAATCACCTAATTTATGACAAAGAACTTTATGCTTTGTTCGCGCTCTAAAGACATGGTGACACTACCTTTGGTCTAAGGAGTTTGTGATCTACACCGATCATGAATTATTGAAGTATCTCAAGGGTCAAGATAAATTAAATAAGAGACATGCTAGATGGATGGAATACAACGAGACCTTTCCTTATATCATCCGTTACAAGTAAGGTAAAGAGAACATTGTTGCTAATGATTTATCACGGAAGTATGTACTTCTTACTTCTATGAGTGCTAAAATGCTTAGATTTGAATATGTGAAAGACGTATATGCCAATGACACTGATTTTTGTGATGTGTAATAAAGTGGCATTTGGTAAGTTCTACAAGCATGATGGTTATTTGTTTAAAGAAAGCAAATTGTGTGTGCCAAATTGTTTAATGCATGAATTATTAGTACGTGAGGCACATGGTGAGGGATTAATGGGACACTTTAGTGTCAGGAAAACCTTAGAAATTTTATATGAGCATTTATTTTGGCCTAAGATGAGAAGAGACGTCACTCGAATATGTGGTAGTAGAAATGCCAAATCTAAGGTTTTACCACATGGGTTGTATATACCCTTAGCCGTTTCTAGTGAGCCATGGGTAGACATATTTATAGACTTTGTTTTGGGGCTACCTAGGACAAGAAAATGTAGAGATTCTATTTTTGTGGTAGTGGACAGATTTAGTAAAATGACACATTTCAATCCATACCATAAAACAGATAACGCCACAAACATAGCTAATTTGTTTTTCAAAGAAATAGTGCGATTCCATGGTGTACCTAAGAGTATTGTTTCTGATAGGGATGTTAAATTTCTTAACTACTTTTGGAAGGTTTTGTGAGAAAAATTAGATAATAACTTTTATTTTCCACTGCTTGTCATCCACAGATTGACGAACAAGTTGAAGTAGTCAATAAGACTCTAACTCAATTCTTATGCACTGTCATTCAAAAGAATTTAAAAACTTGGGAGGACTATTTGCCATTTATAGAGTTTGCATATAATAGGACTATGCATACTACTACTTCTTATTCTCCTTTTGAAATTGTTTATGATTTTAATTCACTTACTGTTTTAGATTTGATGCATTTACCTATTGATGAAATGAGTAGTTTGGATGGACACAGGAAGGTCGAATTGGTGAAGTCAATTCTTGAGAGGGTACGGTTTCAAAGTGCACAGAAGAATAAAAAGTTTGCTTCCCAAGCCAATAAAGGGTAAATGTGTGTCATCTTTGAATCAGGAGATTGGGTTTGGGTTCACATGCACAAAAAAAGATTCATAGCTCATAAAAGGACTAAATTGCATCCTAATGAGGAGATGGACCATTCCAAATCCTTAAGAAAATAAATGATAATGCTTATAAAGTAGATCTTCTGGGTGAGTATAATTCCTTTGATACTTTCAATGTTTCTGATCTTTCTCTCTTTGATGCAAGTGATGATTCGAGGTCAAATCATTTTTAGGAGAGGAGAAATGATGGGCACCATGGTGGAATGAATCTTAAAGATCCATTGCAAGATTCAGATGGGCCAATCACAAGGTCAAGAGCTAAGAAGGTCAAGAAAGCAATGTAAGGACTTGTGTAATCCACTTGAACTGAGTTTACAAATTTATATAGTAAGACCCCAACATTCAAGATGGGCTTGAAAAAAAAAACCAGTTTTATTCCATGTGATACAAGCTTTAAAGGGGGGCGGCATAACCTAGTGATTTAGTGTAGACTATTTATTTCATTAAGTATATGCGTGAGGGCCTGTTTAATGTTTCTATGATTGTAGGTGTTTGGGCCTATTTAATTCATTAAGTGGACTTCTTTTAATTAGTTATAGGCGTATAATTAAGATGTTTTGGGCTTGAAGATGTTCAGCCCATGTTTTTAATTGATGTAGGCCTTAGTTGGCCCTAGGGTTTCATGGAGGGGTTTAAAAAAGACTTGTAGCCACATTTTGGAGGCAGTTGAACGTGAACAAAGTTTCTTCATGGTGAATTTTGTAACAGCCCGCTAAAATTATCAGTTTTGGATTATTTCCCGACAGCAATCACATCTCTCTTGTCTTTACCCTCATCTGGAATCACGCGTATAGTTTATCTTTTCCGTAAATCACGTATTTTGTTCTTCACCGACAGCTGTAAAATCATGAGTCTTCCAAGACCACGCCTAGCCTTTCTCAAGCCCAAACTACCACTTTATGTGGTGGACAGCCACCGTACGCCGCCACGTACGTTCCTCCGACGCATGTTCGTGACGAACAACGAGCGACGCACGGGTTATCCCGTCGATGGTATAACCTTCTATCTCTAGTTATTTTACGTTTAAAATAGTTGGTTGGTTTGTGGATTGTGTAGTTGTATTTGTGGAATTCGTTGCGTAGTTGTGAAGCGAAGTGTGGTTGTGAAGTGTTGCGTTTGATTGTGTATTTTGTGGACTGTGCTGTGAAGTATAGGCGTGAGATGGATGCCGTAGATGTGATACGGCGGGTTGTGTGAAGAGAATACGCGTGTAGCGTATTCTGTGTAATGCAGCGACGCGCCGCTCGACGTGCACTGTAGTGATGTGTGTCGTAGAAGGAAGGGAGTACGCATGTAGTGTACTCCGTGTTGTATGGCGATGCATTGTGTGATGTGCATCGTGTTGATGAGAGTTGTAGCGAAGGAAGTACGCGTAGCGCGTACTCCGTGTCGCGTAGCGATGCACCGTGAGACGTGTATCGCAGTGATGGGTATTGTAGTGTGGATGGAAGAGAGTTCACGTGAGTGTACTCTGTATTAAGTCGTGATACATCGGATGGCGTGTCACGAAGGGTTGAATGGCGTAGCAGAGAAGTGTGGAGCGTATGGTGTAATGTTGGGAAACTGTATGACAGTGTCCCGAAGCAGTGATGATATGGATTATAGTCCGGGATGACTGGTGTCATCTTGTGGTTGACTATGGCTAAGAGTATATGGATTGAGAAATGAGTTGTTTGTTTGGTTGTTATTGATAATTTTAATGAACTTGTTTTAGTGCAAAGGCTTTCTGAAGTCAATTTATCTCTTCCGAGTATAGTGAAACCTCAAGTTGGCCGTGGTGTTGCAAGTGCTTACAATATGGCAATTGAGTTCAGAAGTGAAAATCTTAAGGACTCGAGTGTTCCTCTTCCAGCTGTTGTGCAGTTCCTCGTGTCTCGCGCTCTATTCTCATAGAACGCGACGATCGAGGTAAGTTAGCCTCTAACTTACTATCAGTTTATTGTGTATGTGTGATGGGTAAGGGAACTACAATTTATGTATGTATGTTATCGTATATGCCATGTCATGCTATGTCATTACATGTTTATCTGTTACGTATGATTTAATCTCTCATGAATAATTATCTGTTAAATAATCTTTTCTGCCATACAATGATGTATGTTATAAGTATGCCATGTTAAGTATGCCATATGATACATGTATGCCATGAAATGTTTATGATTAAATCATATTATGCCATTTACAAGTATACGCCATGTTAGAAAAGTATATGATATTAAATAATATCTCATGCATTAAGAAAGATAAGACATGTTATGTTATAATAATGCGTGGGGCCACAACAACTGTGGAGTACGTATTATATTTATGTTATTATAATGCGTGGGGCCACAACAACTGTGGAGTACGTATTATATTTATGTTATTTATAATCGTGGGGCCACAACAACTGTGGAGTACGTATTATATTTATGTTATTTATAATGCGTGGGGCCACAACAACTGTGGAGTACGTATTATATTTATGTTACATATAATGCGTGGGGCCACAACAACTGTGGAGTACGTATTATATTTATGTTACTTATAATGCGTGGGGCCACAACAACTGTGGAGTACGTATTATATTTTATGTTACTTTATAATGCGTGGGGCCACAACAACTGTGGAGTACGTATTATATTTTATGTTACTTATAATGCGTGGGGCCACAACAACTGTGGAGTACGTATTATATTTTATGTTACATGAAGTATGGGGCCACAACAACTGTGGAGCATACACTACATGAGACACAGCAATTGTGACATGTAGAATACGTGGGGCCACAACAACTGTGGAGTACGTATTATATTTTATGTTATGTGAATTCATGGGGCCACAACAACTGTGGAGCATGAAGTATGGGAGCCACAACAACTGTGGAGCATACACTACATGAGACACAGCAATTGTGACATGTAGAATACGTGGGGCCACAACAACTGTGGAGTACGTATTATGTTTTATGTTACTTGAATACGTGGGGCCACAACAACTGTGGAGTACGTATTAATGCACATTATTTATCAAGACAATTAAATAAGATTCCAAGTTTATGTTAAGTCAAGTTTCAGATCAAGTTCATGTTATATTATACTCACGTACATGTTATGTTCATGTTTATGTTATGTTCCAAGTTCATGTTCACATCATGTTATGTTCACTTTTATGATATGTTCAAGATCACGTTCATGTTATGTTATGTTCATGTCCATGTTATGTTTCACGTTCATGTTATGTTGTTTGTTCATGTTATGTTTTAAGCTTAAGTTTATGCCATGTTAAGTCAAGTTTCAGTTCATGTTTAAATTCTGGTTAAGTCATGCTATATGTCAAGTTATACTATGTTTATATATGACTATAATTATGCATTTATGCTTTTACTGCCATGCATGCATTTTTAACCTGTGTGTGAGTTTTATGTTAACTTACTGAGATTTGTAATCAAATCTCACTGTGGTAGTCCCAACTACCATTCCCCCGAATGGTAGATCTTGTTACAGGACCCAAAGGAGAATTGGAATCTGACCAACTGAATACGGTCGACTAGGCCACGGTGCGATGTTGATGATGGTATAGTATTTAACTTAGGTTAATACTTGTACTTTTGGAGTTGTATCTCAAGTATTCTTTTGATCACAACCATTTTAGACTAGTGTGGTGATCACGGCTTTTTAGTATGCCTTTATGTATGAATTATGTTTCAAGTATTTGGGATATATTTAGTTTGGTGCATAGTATTGCTAAAGAAAAAGATTATCCGCTGCGAATATTGCATAATGCTAGATGCATGTTAGAAACATTGCATCTTATATGTCATGAACGGGGGCAGGTAACCTTGTGTTGCATGTCCCGACGCTTCAAATGTCCGTTCAATCCCAAGCGGAATTTGGGGGCGTCACAGGTGGTATCAGAGCAATACGTCTCTGGGTTGTAAATCCACATGTCCTTAAGAAATGCACCAAATACTAGGCTTGAGATTTTAGTTTTCATTAGGCGTGAATTTCTTTGAGATCATGTGCTGAAAAGCGATATAGTGTTAGAGTTCACAAACACAGTTGATCAGTTAGCAGATATTTTCGCAAAACCTTTACCAGAAGATAGATTATATATGATTAGAAGAGAAATAGGTATGAAGCATGTTACGAATATCTCTTAAAGGATAAAACCAGAGTTCATATATATAGAGAGATATTTTTTTTAATAAAATGCTTCTACATAAACTTGAGGTTCTTAGCCTCATGTTGGAGACGCTCACTCTCTTCATACAATATCATATCATCCCTATTCATGGGAGCTGGCAAGCGGAATGAAGAATCCAGTAGAGTTTTCAGCTGTTTATTCTGCTGCCGAAGGATTCCTTCCCTGGTGTGAGATTCTTGAACAATTCGTTGAAGTACAACAATTTGTTCCTTAAGCCTTTCAACCTCATGGTTTTTGGCTTGTACCCGCTGGGAAAAAGCAATTATAGAAGATGAGTAGCGAGTCCCAAGACTCACCAAGTCGTAGACAGCATCAGAGTCTGACTTATTAGCCATACTAGTATTTTCTTGCTGCAGCATGGCACCAATGGCAGCTGCAGAAAGGACAGGAGGTTGAGGTGCTGAATACCTCATGGATGGATCTAGGGAAATGTTAGAAGATTGAGCCATTGAGAAAAGAACTGAAAACTTAAGGCGAGAATGTTGAAGGAATGCAGAGGAGTTATAGAGATGAGAATAAGTTTTGATGCATATTGGATTGAGTTGAAGACTGACTTTATAGAGATAACATAAAGAAGAAGACAAACTAGTTTCTCTTCAAATTTTATTTTAGTCAAAAGAAATACAAGCTATGCTGGACACGCTTTGTCAAAAGTTTCTTACTAAGCCAGCTAGATTAACAGTAGTTTGTCCCTATTTCTCTAGAAAACGATGAACCTCTGCTGTTATCTGTCGATGTTGACCCTGTATCTGAATCCTTTCTCGTTCCAGCTCTTCTATTCGTGGTTGTAGATCATGAGCATACCAATCTGCAAATTTCTTCAACTCTTGGTTTTCTTGCTGTAGCCTTTTATTCTCCATATCCTTATTAGCAAGTTTCTGTTGTAACTCAGATATTCGGATGTTAAGATGATCAATCTCACTTACCCTCGCCAGTAACCTCCGAGACATGATCGTAACAGAGGCAGCATATTGACTACTGAGCTTCCATGATTCTGTAATAATCTCAGAATCAGTCCTACTAGAAGAACAGTTCGCTGCTCCTATCGTAGTATTGACGACCTCAGGAGAAAAGATTGATGGTTGATTCGTCAAGGGTTCCTGATTCAAGTCTGGAACATTAGTGGAAGAGTTTTGCCCAGCCATTATTTTGTTATGGAAAAACAAAACACAGATCAAGAAACGATGTTTTTTCTTTCCGATGGATGAAGATGATCCTGTTTCTTTATAGAAACTCAAAGCCTTCAATCACGGTTGTCATCAACATCAGGCGTCTGTTCAAATCACTAGCCGTATTAAATTCATAGAGTAGGCCCCGAGACTTTGCAGCACTTGTCGGGTCACGGACGGTTCTTTTTTTTCAAACTATCTACAGTGTTTTAAGCGTGTTTTACGTTTGTACTTGCGTCGATTTCGAGGACGAAATCTTCTTTTTAGGAGGGGAGGATGTAACAGCCCGCTAAAATTATCAGTTTTGGATTATTTCCCGACAGCAATCACATCTCTCTTGTCTTTACCCTCATCTGGAATCACGCGTATAGTTTATCTTTTCCGTAAATCACGTATTTTGTTCTTCACCGACAGCTGTAAAATCATGAGTCTTCCAAGACCACGCCTAGCCTTTCTCAAGCCCAAACTACCACTTTATGTGGTGGACAGCCACCGTACGCCGCCACGTACGTTCCTCCGACGCATGTTCGTGACGAACAACGAGCGACGCACGGGTTATCCCGTCGATGGTATAACCTTCTATCTCTAGTTATTTTACGTTTAAAATAGTTGGTTGGTTTGTGGATTGTGTAGTTGTATTTGTGGAATTCGTTGCGTAGTTGTGAAGCGAAGTGTGGTTGTGAAGTGTTGCGTTTGATTGTGTATTTTGTGGACTGTGCTGTGAAGTATAGGCGTGAGATGGATGCCGTAGATGTGATACGGCGGGTTGTGTGAAGAGAATACGCGTGTAGCGTATTCTGTGTAATGCAGCGACGCGCCGCTCGACGTGCACTGTAGTGATGTGTGTCGTAGAAGGAAGGGAGTACGCATGTAGTGTACTCCGTGTTGTATGGCGATGCATTGTGTGATGTGCATCGTGTTGATGAGAGTTGTAGCGAAGGAAGTACGCGTAGCGCGTACTCCGTGTCGCGTAGCGATGCACCGTGAGACGTGTATCGCAGTGATGGGTATTGTAGTGTGGATGGAAGAGAGTTCACGTGAGTGTACTCTGTATTAAGTCGTGATACATCGGATGGCGTGTCACGAAGGGTTGAATGGCGTAGCAGAGAAGTGTGGAGCGTATGGTGTAATGTTGGGAAACTGTATGACAGTGTCCCGAAGCAGTGATGATATGGATTATAGTCCGGGATGACTGGTGTCATCTTGTGGTTGACTATGGCTAAGAGTATATGGATTGAGAAATGAGTTGTTTGTTTGGTTGTTATTGATAATTTTAATGAACTTGTTTTAGTGCAAAGGCTTTCTGAAGTCAATTTATCTCTTCCGAGTATAGTGAAACCTCAAGTTGGCCGTGGTGTTGCAAGTGCTTACAATATGGCAATTGAGTTCAGAAGTGAAAATCTTAAGGACTCGAGTGTTCCTCTTCCAGCTGTTGTGCAGTTCCTCGTGTCTCGCGCTCTATTCTCATAGAACGCGACGATCGAGGTAAGTTAGCCTCTAACTTACTATCAGTTTATTGTGTATGTGTGATGGGTAAGGGAACTACAATTTATGTATGTATGTTATCGTATATGCCATGTCATGCTATGTCATTACATGTTTATCTGTTACGTATGATTTAATCTCTCATGAATAATTATCTGTTAAATAATCTTTTCTGCCATACAATGATGTATGTTATAAGTATGCCATGTTAAGTATGCCATATGATACATGTATGCCATGAAATGTTTATGATTAAATCATATTATGCCATTTACAAGTATACGCCATGTTAGAAAAGTATATGATATTAAATAATATCACATGCATTAAGAAAGATAAGACATGTTATGTTATAATAATGCGTGGGGCCACAACAACTGTGGAGTACGTATTATATTTTATGTTACTTATAATGCGTGGGGCCACAACAACTGTGGAGTACGTATTATATCTTATGTTATTTATGATATACGTGGGGCCACAACAACTGTGGAGTACGTATTATATTCTTATGTTATTTATAATGCGTGGGGCCACAACAACTGTGGAGTACGTATTATATTCTTATGTTATCTTATAATGCGTGGGGCCACAACAACTGTGGAGTACGTATTATATTTATGTTACTTATAATGCGTGGGGCCACAACAACTGTGGAGTACGTATTATATCTTATGTTATGTTATGTATAATCGTGGGGCCACAACAACTGTGGAGTACGTATTATATTCTATGTTATTTATATATGCGTGGGGCCACAACAACTGTGGAGTACGTATTATATTTTATGTTACATGAAGTATGGGGCCACAACAACTGTGGAGCATACACTACATGAGACACAGCAATTGTGACATGTAGAATACGTGGGGCCACAACAACTGTGGAGTACGTATTATATTTTATGTTATGTGAATTCATGGGGCCACAACAACTGTGGAGCATGAAGTATGGGGCCACAACAACTGTGGAGCATACACTACATGAGACACAGCAATTGTGACATGTAGAATACGTGGGGCCACAACAACTGTGGAGTACGTATTATGTTTTATGTTACTTGAATACGTGGGGCCACAACAACTGTGGAGTACGTATTAATGCACATTATTTATCAAGACAATTAAATAAGATTCCAAGTTTATGTTAAGTCAAGTTTCAGATCAAGTTCATGTTATATTATACTCACGTACATGTTATGTTCATGTTTATGTTATGTTCCAAGTTCATGTTCACATCATGTTATGTTCACTTTTATGATATGTTCAAGATCACGTTCATGTTATGTTATGTTCATGTCCATGTTATGTTTCACGTTCATGTTATGTTGTTTGTTCATGTTATGTTTTAAGCTTAAGTTTATGCCATGTTAAGTCAAGTTTCAGTTCATGTTTAAATTCTGGTTAAGTCATGCTATATGTCAAGTTATACTATGTTTATATATGACTATAATTATGCATTTATGCTTTTACTGCCATGCATGCATTTTTAACCTGTGTGTGAGTTTTATGTTAACTTACTGAGATTTGTAATCAAATCTCACTGTGGTAGTCCTAACTACCATTCCCCCGAATGGTAGATCTTGTTACAGGACCCAAAGGAGAATTGGAATCTGACCAACTGAATACGGTCGACTAGGCCACGGTGCGATGTTGATGATGGTATAGTATTTAACTTAGGTTAATACTTGTACTTTTGGAGTTGTATCTCAAGTATTCTTTTGATCACAACCATTTTAGACTAGTGTGGTGATCACGGCTTTTTAGTATGCCTTTATGTATGAATTATGTTTCAAGTATTTGGGATATATTTAGTTTGGTGCATAGTATTGCTAAAGAAAAAGATTATCCGCTGCGAATATTGCATAATGCTAGATGCATGTTAGAAACATTGCATCTTATATGTCATGAACGGGGGCAGGTAACCTTGTGTTGCATGTCCCGACGCTTCAAATGTCCGTTCAATCCCAAGCGGAATTTGGGGGCGTCACAAATTTTCATTTTTCTCTATTTGTTCTTGATTAAACTATAAACTTATCAAAGGCAAATCCTTTGTGGCGTTCTCACCAAATCTAGGTTCTTGAAATAAGATTTCAAAGGGTTTAGATCTTCTTGATTTGATTACTTGACTTTCTTGGATAAGTTTCAATTTGATTGTCGGTTCAATGCATTTCGATCCCAAGGGTTTACATCAGTGAGGGAGGGGCTTGGCTAGGTTGGTTGGTAACAGTGGTGGTGGACGGTGACACTGCTGGTAGTAACGTGGTTGGCTGGGCAGGGGTGAGGTGTGGGTGGCTATTGCGTGAGGGAGAAGACCCACAAGGAGAGGCTGTTGGAGGGAAGAAAGAGAAAGGGGAGGGGAAAAATGAGGATTTCTAGGGTTTTAATCCTAACCTTATATCTAGGGGTCCCTAATTTTAATCTAATGGTGGATATCTGAACACATAAATGGGTAGAAATAACTAAGTAAAATGGATAGAAAATTAAAATCAAACCCTTTTTTTTTAAATCAAAATCTCTTTTTCTTAGTCTTAAAAATAATAATCTTCATCATAAAATAAAATAATAAAGCTTACTAAATATTTTAAAAGAAATAAAACCATCTAAATAATTAGAGTTCTCAACATAAAATAAAATAAGGAATATTCAATAATACTCTTAAAGAATTAAAATAATTTAAATAAAATGATTTTCCAAAACTATATTATTTTTGGGGCTTCAATTTATAAAAAGCTCACTTGAAAATTAGGCTTGGTGCAATAATACCAAAAACACCCCTCTTTATAATAATTTTAGACATTTAAATATTTCAAAGACTTAAAAACACTGTGCGTGTATAAAATCATTCCATCAAATATCGAAACCAATTTTATCCAAAAATAAATTCTTAACACATAGATCAAAGCCTTAAGAATATAATATGTGAATATTAAAGCCATTAGATCAAGTTTCCATAATAAAATATTACAATTTCACCAAAACAGAAACTATTTTCACCATTCCAATTCCTAAGTTTCCAAAATCATGCAAAACTCTTTATTAAAATTATTAACATGCAATCAATCCAAACCTAACTTTCATATTTACATGTTAGCACTTCACCGTAGCAATATATACCCCAGCAAATAATTTGTCAAAATATCAAAGTTTCACATAAACATCAAAACTATAGCCTAGTATGACCTTTACATGCTCAAACCAACTTTTTACTAATAAAAAATCCATGAGAAATTACCCAAAATATAACAAGGTAAACCACACTCAAAGGAAAACAAAATATATGAAGAGAGTGTCATGCGAATAGCCTTACAAAAGTCTAGAACAACTTAATCAAGAATGATTAGAAAACTTGCCTAAAGCTCTCTCTCGGGTTCTCTCTAGAAAGTGAGATTGAAATGCAGAGTGTGAAAGAAGAAATGATGGTAGCATGATATACATGAGAGGGGGCTGAGATGGGGTGGCTGAGTGACCCTTGGATGGGAGGTTGGCAACCAATAAGTGGTGGAAAAGGGGGCTTCTCAATTTTTGTCTCCTTGCTGCCAAAGCTGGCTTAGTGGATAGCTTACAATGTGTAGGCTTTTTGGCTTCCTATCAAGTGACTCTTGGGGGCTAGACTTGAGTGGTGTGTCAGCCATTGTCTTGGCCTTGGAACGAGAAAGAAACTTCCTCAACTTTACCAGCCCTTATACTCCTAAGTGCCTTAAATAAATAAAAAGGCAACATTGTCACCATATCATGTCAGGATCCAACTATGCTTATAAACTAAAAACTTAATCTATCCCTCGATTCGTGAAATCTTTTCGAGATTTTACAACGCTACTACGGTCTAAAGAAATTCATTCATTAAATTTCTTGTTGGCTATTACATTATATTTTCGCTACAAATTTCATACTGCTAAGTCACATGTTAGATTGCATGCATACTTTTAATATATGCGATTGGGAATATGTAACCCAATATTATATGTCCCGATGCCTCGATAACCCATTAAATAACCAACAAGAAATTAGGCGTGTCACACTCACTCTTCTAAAAAATGCAAGAAATTTAAGAAATGCAAGAAATCTTAAAGGACAAAGGTGGAGAGAGATTTTGGTGAAAATGTTAGGGATGGATAGAAAGTGCAGATCAAGTAGAGATAAAGTTGTAAAAACACATGTGACGCCCCCAGACTCCGTTTGGAATTTGACAAAACCTAATGCATCGGGACATATAACTCAAGGTCACCCACTCCTCATTCATGACAATTAACATGCAATGTAGCTCTCGTGTTTTTAACAATATATAATAATCGCAACAGAAAAATTCAAACTAATCAAAGGGTTTGAGCAATTTCAATATGGTACCAATCAAGAACTAATGATCTGAAAAGTAAATTAAAAAATCTTCCAATACAAAAGCAAAGGGTCTAAATCATGGCATTTTTTTTCTCCCAAAATGACCATTAAAGTGTATCATTGTTACTACAATCTAAAAATCATTCTTCTTCATAATTTTCTAGATGTTAGCAAAAAGTTCTAAAGCCTTGCAAATAGATTTCTCGACTACTTCGAGCCACTCTACTATTGAATGGTCTGTGGAATGCTTGGGACTCTTCAGGGCCTCCTTAACTACTGAGGCATTCCTGTGCTTGCATTTCCCATCGTCGTCCTCTATTCCTGTCATAACTTCTTTCATTCCGTGGGGAATGGTAGTAGAAACTACCACGATAAGATTACAAGAAATTTTGGCATGTTAAACAAAACACGAACACAAAGATAACATGAGCATGAACATGTACTTTAACCAAAAAAACATTTTTGTCCCATTTATATTCCTTTTTCAAAGCACTAATCTTATAACAAAGTAACAATGTAACAAAAATATAGGAAAGTTTCATTTCTTTTTAATCACTCGTAATCTTATTCTATATAACAATGTGTGTAGACACCTCATGGCTACCCCTAGAAATCTTGGTTCCCTACTAGTTATAACATCACATTAGATGGATTCAGAGTCATATGCTCATCCTCAGCCTAAGATTGGCTTGCCTGCTCCATTCCAGCTTTGTTCATTAATTTCCCTTGGTTTTCTCCATCGCTTCCTTTTAAAAATTATATTGATCACAACCCCTTTTATTTGAATAATGGGTTATTAATATTGTTGGGATTATGATTAAGGTTTATATTATAATTTTTTGGAATTTAGGGTACACATTGCACATAAAGTTATAGTTTAGGGATGAAAAATGTAGCTGGCAATGGTTTTAAATTACTATATTATTTTTTTATTTTACAAATAATTAAATTGGACAGAATTTCTAGGTCGACTCAACATGTGATTTTGTTTAAAAAACGTGTATCGTGTCCCAAAAGTAAGCCCTTTTCATGAATGCTTTATGCAAATTTAAAGGGCATGCATCAACTAATTCCAACCCTCAAGATCAAGAAACTCACTCAAAAGTACTACGACTTGTGGACAGCAATATTCTATTCTATGGGGGGGCCCCTTCTCACATGCGTGATAAAATCAGCTTAATTCCAAGCCATACAGCTTTATGTTTCAATATTCTCGACCTCTCCCAAATGGAAAGGGATTTTGTTTTGAATTACTTGCAAGCCGCTTTTCGGCCATTACCCAGCTTTGGAAAACCAGTGATCTGGAGTTTCTTGTGACATGCATTCATTCATGCATTTATCTTTGACCTGATCAACAGATAAAGATAGCTGAGGCATTGCCAGGCTGTTTGTCATTACTTCTACTTTAGCTTGTTCTCCTTAAATGATTAGAAAACAGGAGGTAGCTAGGTTGCTTTGCACGCGGTAACGTACGTGCCAAGTTTATTCCTAAGGTTTGAAACCATATATATAAACGAGGCAGGCTTACATCTTAAGTGCAACATCTTAGATTCTAGATTAATTTTGAACCTATGTATGGTTTTCCAAGTTTAGGGAATTAAGAGGGTAAATGATCATAAAATGAGAAATTATTATTCTGATTTTTTTTTAATTCTTATCTTTTCATTTGATATGATATTAAATGATTAAAAGATAATTAAATTAAAACAACAAATAGTTTTCTAGTCATTTGATATTATATCAAAAGAGATGATGAAACAATCATATCGTAAATGAATGATAATTAAATAACATTTCTAAAAATCAAATCCAGACTTATGTATTCTAGTTAAATGAATTTGACCATGTTTTTTTTTTTTTTTTTTCATAAAACCTAAATCTATCCTATATCATTACTACAAGAAAACTGTTTATTTATTGTCAGTTATTTATTTAAAAAATGATTATTTCCTACTAAAATGAGTCTATTTTCGTCACAAATAGTCATTTCCATGTCAAAATATAAGTTTTTAGTGAATTTTAGAAATGGTAATTTCTCTTACCTTATTAAGGGCCATTTAATTAAATCCTTATTACAATTATACTTAAATCCTAATTATGCTAATCAAATGCATATATTAGGTTAAATATGTATGTAACATTATTCCTCCTAACATTGATTTTACAAAAATAGATAATATATTTCAAATGATTCCTCCTAATCATATAAAATTATCATAAGAAAGAACTCAGTTAAATGCTAGTAGTTTAAAATTAATAGATCCGTTAGGTATAGTGTATGTGGATGGGTGTTTATTGGATTCAATGGATTGTTTGTTTTAACATTACTCAACTTGTAAATACAGTATAGATTAGATATTTCCATATTAATTACAAGTTTTCGCCTATTTTTGTCTTTTGTCTTTTAAAATACATATAATCGAACGTCACATTTTTTTTTATAGTAAATGTAAAGTATCCCTTATGTTCCTTAAAGGTAATGATAATTCCCTATTTCAGAAATTAGACAGCTAGACATCCACCTATAATTATGTAAAGAAAGTCTCTTCTTTCAATGAAATCGACAGAAATCACAATCGAAATTCAAGGAAATGGAGCGAAGAGGGAAAGAGAGATGCATATCCAACAAGAAACCCATAACATGGCGCATCGCACACAATGTTAGGTGGCAGTTACCCTTTCATTAATTTCGGCTACCAAAAGTAATTAACTGTGGCTTTCCCACTCCATCGTCTTTCATTAACTCCAACAGCTACCCACTTCTCACTAGCACAGAAATTAAACCATTCCTTCTTACAACGTTGTAGAACGAGAGAGAGAGAGAACAGAGATCGCAAACATGGTTATGGCTAAACCCGGAGTTGCCGCCATCATGGTGGCTGCGGCCTTGTTCTTTAGTGCATTTCATAACGTGTCTGCGCATGGACCCGGACCGGGACCAAGTCCGGGTCCGGCTCAGGCTGAGGCACCGTCCGGGCTTGGGGAGGGACCGGCTCCATCAGCAACTGCTGGGTGCTTCGACATCCTGCTGAACATGTCGGACTGTCTAACGTATGTGGAGGATGGAAGCAATACGACAAAGCCGGACAAAGCTTGCTGCCCTGAGCTGGCTGGATTGGTGGATAGCAACCCAATCTGCCTCTGCCAGCTGCTTGCTGCTAACACCACCGAAAGCTACGGGATCAAGATTAATCTCAAAAGGGCTCTCAATCTTCCTTCTGTTTGTGGTGTTCCAACCCCTCCTGTAAGCACTTGCTCAGGTACTCTCCCCACTGGCCTTGATCTTCTTCAAATATAATAAACCTAGTAGATTGACAAGATTACATACATTAATTGATTAAAATTGAAGCTAGCTGAGATGTTCCCATTTTAAGTCCCCTTAATTAGCTAATTGCAGGTTACTTCTAACCAGATTTCCCCCGATTTTGAAGAAGAGGGCATTTATGACCGTTAAACATTATCGTTTTTTAATTACCTAATCACATGGTCTGCATGGGCCAACATCCAAATAAGACAAAAAATGCACGTGGTCGGTGTTCATCAGTCGTCGTCTGTTATCCACTGGATCCGACTGCTCTTATTTTTCTCAGAGTGTTTATTGGTTTAAGACAATTTTTTTTTTCATTTGTTTTTATTTTTCCTAGAAATTGGTCCATTGATGTGATGGATTTGGTACCTTTTTCCTTTTATGAATATTGATTCTTTTTGCCCATTAAAAGATGCCTAGAGTGCCAGAGGCCAGAGGCGTTTTTTCTTGTAAAAATATATATTAGAAAAGAAAAATATAGTTGCAAGTATAATTGTATATTAATCTATATATTAATATAATATAATTGGTTAAAAAATAAATTTTATTAAAAATAATGTTAATTTAAATTTTAAATATGAATAAATCAATATTAATACACAGATTAGTACGCAACTATACTTGTATATAGCAAAACTCCATTACAAATTCTCAATGGCAAATATTTTGTATTTCATTGGAAATCTTTTAAGATAAGTGTTTTTTTATTCAAATGTTTTTTATAATTTAAAGAAAAATAAACACAGCACACTTACATGGATAACTATAATATTGTATTGAATGTTTGTGGCCACATTATCCATCGACACGTTTAATGCAGTAAGATCTATATAGAAAAATGTAGTTTGTTAATAGATTTGATCTAGCACCTGGATTTTATTTTATTTTATTAAAATATTTTAAAAAATTACTACTAGTGATTTGTATATTCTTTTTTAAATATTTAAAATATATTTTAAAAAAAATGACAGATTATACTAGGTGACACTTCCAGCGATAAAATATTAAAAATTAGGTGGCACAAAACTATATATATTGTGTCTATTTCATACTCAATATAGTTCTGTGTCACTTAGCTTTTAATATTATATCGCTGGAAGTGCCAGCTAGTATATTCATTCATTTTTTTAAAAATATATTTTGAATATTTTATATATATATATAAAATATTGTGCCTGTTTCATACTCTATCATGGTGTTTAGATTAAAGGGGGGAAAAACACTTTGGGAGGATATAATCTGAACTCAAATTTTGTACATGACAGCTGTGGGAATAGCCGTGCCCCCTATTGGTGTTCCAATTTCTAGTGAGGATGCTGCCTCACCAGGTAATTCCTTCCTATCTCACCTTTTATATATACTCTTTGTTTTTTTTTTTTTTGTGAAATTATATAAAAATGAAAAATACGAGTTTTGTCTCCAAGATTTGTTGTTAGGTTAATTTAACTGCTCGTATATTTTATTTTTTTATTTTTTCTAAAATATTTAAAAAAATATCACTAGTGATTGGTGTATTTTTTTAAATATTTAAAAAATATTTGAAAAAAATAATAATTGCACACTTGGAAAACGTCCAAGTAGCACCACCCAATAAAAATGGGGAGATTTATTATGGGCCGTTTATTTTCCTTTTTTTCGTGGCTGTTGGGTTGATGAGATCAATGGAAAGTAGGCCCAAAGTCCAGTATGCTAATAATTTCCATGCGAAACATTTAAATTTTACAGGGTCTGAACCTTCAGGAACCCCGTCAACCGGAAACGACAATGGAGCTTCAAGCATCTTAGGATCTGCTATACCTTTTACTGTTGGCTTGGTGATTGCCTTTCTTCCAACGTTGTTCTGATCTTATGTTATGTGATTCAATTGCATTTTTAGACACTGTACCCAGATTTATTTATTAGACATGTGCTATTACAGTGCATCTTTTGTTTACTAGCAAATAAAATAACAGAGAGGACTTCCAATTTATTCATGAAAACTTGAAATTTAACTTTGTAACAGCTTATGTTTTTTGTGTTGAACTCTGAGATTGATCTAATATATATATATATATATATGAAAAATTTTATTCATCATCCTCACACCATTCACTACACATAATTTAAGTATGTCTAATCTAATAGACGGATTGTTACAAGTTTGCTAAGTGGGAAGTTATGTTTCGATTCATCTTTCTGTTTGTAAGTTGAAAAATGATAATCTTACTACTATTTTATAATTTTTTTACTACTATTAGTCACGCATGTTTATCTCAAAACACTACAGTTGGTTTGGTTACACAAAATCAACTTATATCATTTTCTCTCATCTTATATAATTATTATAATTTTTTCAAATTTCTACATAAAATATAATAAACAATTCACATTTTTCAAATTCTAAAAAGAATTAATAATAAAAAATATTATAATAATGTTTTTATCAACTTTCAGTAAAACATCTAATTTAATTTCATCTGAACTATGTAACCAAATCAAGTTCAAAACTTTCAGTCTACATGTATGACTAGATCATTTTTATACTTTAAATGATTAAATTCATAAAAACTCAAGTTTTGGACTCAAAACACCATATATAACATGCATTTTTTGTAATTTTATAAAAATATTTTAAATTTAAAATATAAATATATAAAAAGTTTTACAGATATTATTACTCTAATATAAGAATGAAATATGATTACTGAAATGAGATCATTATTTTTTTAAAAAAATTTTCTAAGCAAAACGTTAGGTTTATTAAATTCCTTGGGGCAATGGAATAGTTGTCCCTTTACAATAATACTTAAAAAGAAAAAGAAAATTGGAGAAAATAAAATGAACAGGAGGTAAATAAAAGATGTGATGTCGTTCACAAATAAATGATAGCCGTGTATATATTCCATACATGATCAACCTTAATTATTTTAAATCAACTAGCCAAGCAAAAATGCTTGTATGTGGTCCACACTCTTCTGTAGTGTTCTCCAAGTCTCTGTAGCATCTCCTTGCTCGTGTGGCTGAAGTTCAACTCTCTATTGATAAACCGAGTGTTCTCTCCGTCCTCCGTCCAGAACAAATCACCACTTCTTCTGCACAAAGTGCTGCACCAAACTTCAAGCAGCTCCCATAATGAAAATGGAAAAATTGATCTCTCAAATTGAAGCTTTCTCATGGCAAGAATTGAAACTGTCACCTGTAACAGTCCGGTAGAAATTCAATGGTAGAATTTCTATAGACTTGAGGAATCTCGTAAAAACTCCATAAGTTTTCATGAATCGGCTAATCGCAAAGGTTTTAGTCTGTCAACATAATCAGTGTTATAACTCACTATGGTGTCAGAAATGCGATTTTAATTGTTTGAGCTAGTTAGAAGTGTCAGAATGTGTTATAGTCTACACCACTAGACTCAATTGAATATTTAGGATTTTACAGCATAATAACCCATTTTCATAATTTCGGACGAAACAGCTGTTCGAAACTGTGAATTTATTTATATGGGCACTTTGTGGTTGAGTTTTGGTAAACGGTTTTTACTATAGGTTAATATGAATATTTCAGATTTTTCAATACTAAGTTTATTACGCTTTTTTTGGAGTGAATAGTAACCTCGATAAACGTACTAAGTGCAGTGTTTTCAAAATCACAATTTGGAATGTCCAAATTAGGTTAGAGAAGTTTTATTTGGACACTTGGCAAGATCTTAGCCACACATAGTGAATAGTATTAGACATTGGTATAAAGAGAAACCATTAGATGTATTTGTGAAGGAAATCAAGGTGTAAGATCATGCCACCTAAGCAAAACATTTTTCATCTGATCAACCAAATTGAGTCAGATCAAAGAGAGTTTCAACCCTAGTGAAACCCTAAATGGTTGGAATCCATTTGAAACCCCCAAAACTTGGTTGAAACCGAAACCCTAAATGGTTTTCCCAAACCCTAAGTTGGCCTTCAAACCCTTTTTGATCCAATTTCTAGCATTGTGTTTAATCACTTGATTAAATCACTTCCATATGCTATTAATTTTTCAATTCTTGTTATGACATCATTATCCAACCTTTTAAACCTTGAAAATTTGATTGGGTCAAGAAAAATTGGATTTGGGCTTGATAGCATCTCAAACCCTAACCAAACTCCCTTTAAACCCCAAATTGAAGCCCACTTGGTTGAGGCCCACCAAGGCCCACGAATTTGGCCACCTTGGCAAGGCTTCTTGGAGAAGTTTCCTCCCCCACATGGTAAACCATCCACTGCCCTTGGCTGCACCCAACAGTGCCTTGATGAGATGGAGAAAGCCACCCCATCAACCTCCATACCTCACAGCTTTTGTAGGCAGTCATTTCCCCTCTCTATTCTCCACTTTATGTCATATAGCTACCTCCAATAAATGGTCATTCAAGTCCATGTATTCCCCCTCCAGAAGTATAGAGTCGTGCAAGACTCACTTCTTTCCCTTTAATCACTTTTTCACCCCGTTCTTAGAGAGAAACCAAAAAGAGCTCTATCGGGCAGATTTCTGTATCTTTTTACGTGGAGATTTTAGACCTTTTGTAAGTATTTTCACATGATAACTCATTCATAAAATTTGTTCATCTTTGAGTATAGTTTATGTAGATATATTATTTGTATCATTCCATGGTCATTTGGTCGGTCAAAAGTATTTTTAACCATGGAAAAATCATTCTGGACGTGAATCTGGAGAGTATGTTATATTTTGGAGTTTTTGACCAAGCTCATGGAGATTACTTGGTCCGAAAATTTTATGGAGTGTTTTTAGCATGTGTTTAAGAGTGTTCATTGAGGTTTTGTTGCATGACTAAAGCTTTTGATGATAGATTTTCTTAGATCTAGAAACTTGAAAACTGGAAGTGGCAAATCAGTTTTCATTTGGAGAAAGTTTGAATATTTCGAGGTTTGATCTTACTCTAAACACTTTAATATTTTTATATGATGATCCTAAGTCTCTTATTTTCATGTTAGGATGTTGTTTTGAAAATATTTAGTATTAGTTTCAAAGATATGATTTTTCTATTCAAGAGGATTTCGGTTAGGCCTAAGATTTGATGTTTTTGGATTAGATCCATGTTTTATTGATTTTTTAGCCATGTAATTTTAAGTTTGATGATTGGATATTCTTTAGGAAATATTTGTAAACCATGTGATGATTTATTTCAAAAATCTCACATTCTTAAGTCATTGATCAAGATATTTATGAAAGCTAGTTAAGGAAAAAGTTTCTGTTTTTAGACTAAGTGTAAAACCAAAAACTCCAAGTGTTATTTTGTGATTTTGGTGACTTTATTTTGATGATTTAAAGCATGTTTGATCTTAGGATGATTTTATGAATATGTTAGAAGTAACATTTGATTTTTGGAATTCTTGGAGATGTTTTGATTTAGGGACAAATCTTGTGATTCAAGGGTTTGGATCTTTTTATAAAAGTTTGGTATTGATTATTAGTTTTTCCTAAATTGATGTTTTAAGTATGGTTTTAAACTTAGGATTGGAAGATGTTTGTTGCAAAATTTTGGTTTAAGCCTGAGTTTTGAAGTTGGACGGAATTGCAACAAAAATCAAGTGAAATGACTGATGGATATTTCGGCCATAGTGTGTTTTCTATAGTTGTGTTTTGTTTTAATTTTTTTCTAAGTTGATATTTGAGTTTAGGACAAAATTTTCATGAGAAATGTAAATTTTGAAAATTTTTGGAGTTAGGATGTGAAATCTTTAAGTTATGAGTAAAATAGTCATTTTCCCATATATAGAGGGTCAAATGATAATTTTAGTCTAAGTTAGCTTATTTTCATATTTCTAATTGTTAGTAATTAAATTTCTAACTTTTAGAATACCTTCTTACAGTTTCTCGTGTTTCGCGCTTTATTCTCGTAGAACGCGACGATCGAGGTAAGTTAGCTTATAACTTACTATCAGTTTACTGTGTATGTATGATGGGTAAGGAAACTACAATTTATGTACATATATTATCATATATGCCATATCATGCCACGTCATTACATGTTTAACTGTTATGCATGACTTATTCTATCATGAATATTTATCTGTTACACAATCTATTCTGTCACGTATTGCTATATGTTATAAGTATGCCATGTTAAGTATGCCATATGTTACATGTATGTCATATCATATAATATTTACCATTACAAGTATGTCATATTAAGAAAAAAAGTTAGATCAAGTTTATGTTAAGTCAAGTTTCAGATCACGTTCATGCTAAGTTATTCATGTCAATCACGACCCTAAGTACTAGGATGGGGTAATATCCTAATGGAACTCCTTTTTTCACACTGGAGTGTCTAAATAAGTGTGAAATTTCCTGGGTTGACGAAGTACAGTCAACAGGTTGCGAATGGGGCCTAATTAGCTGGTCATCGGAGCACGCTAGGCATTAACGCTGATGGTGCCATATTTTATTGTACGTGTATTCATGGGGCCACAACAACTGTGGAGCATACACTACGTGAGACACAACAATTGTGATACGTAGAATACGTGGGGCCACAACAACTGTGGAGTACGTATTAACGCATTCACAACTAGTGTAGATACATGTGTTGTGATGCGGTAATTGGTAGGGACACACGGCTCTAAGGGATCCAATGCGATAAGAATAAGCAATGATGGAGACCCTATGAGACAAGAATAAGTTTCAGATCAAGTTCATGTTATGTTATGTTATGTTATGTTCATGTTCACGTTAAGTTTCAAGTTCATGTTCATATCATGTTATGTTCACGTTTATGTTATGTTCAAGCTCACGTTCATGTTATGTTATGCTCATGTTCACGTTATATTTCAAGTTCACGTTCATGTTATGTTATGCTCATGTTTACATTATACCTCAAGTTCACGTTTATGTCATGTTATGCTTAGGTTTATGTTAAATTCAAATTCATGTTTATGTTATATATGCTCACGTTCATGCTATGATTCAAGTCCATGTTATGTTTCAAGTTAACGTTCATGCTATGTTGCTAGCCCATGTTATATTTTACGTTCAAGTTCATGTCATGTTAAGTCAAGTTAAGTTCACGTTTCAGTTCAGGTTATGTTAATTATGCCATGTTATATGTCAAGTTATGCTATGCTTATTTATGACTTTAATTATGCATTTATGCTTTTACTGCCATGTATGCATCTTTAACTTGTGTGTGAGTTTCCTGTTAACTTACTGAGATTTGTAATCAAATCTCACCGTAGTAGTCCTAACTACCATTCCCCCCAAATGGTAGGCGATGTGTCAGGATCAAAGCAGGGAGTGGACATTGGTAGACTGAAAGAGTTTGACTAGACGCTGCGACACGACGCGAAGCTTATAGCTTCCATAATTAGTTTTTAGACAGTATTCTGGCCTTGTTAGTCAAGTTACATGAGTTACTCGACGAACTTCCTCAATAGTGTATTTTGGTAATGTAAATATGGAGTCTGGTCTCCCATGTTTTTGAGGTTAAAAGCTTCTAAGATTTGTACTGAAATCGTGGATGTTTATTTCGTTAAGTATGCTTGGATTACGATTTAATTATTTGGGATATTACAAGTTTGGTACATAGTATTGCTCAAGAAAAAAAAAATTTATCCGTTGTGAATATTGCATAATGCTAAATGCATGTTAGGAACATTGCATCTTATATGTCATGAACGGAGGCAGGTAACCACGTATTACATGTCCCAACGCTTCAGATATCCGTTCGATCTCAAGTGGAATCTGGGGGTGTCACATCACCTGCACTGGAAAAAAGCAAAAATCATCTCAGAAAACATTCTCGTGGGAAGGCTAGTAGTTGACAGACCTTTAAATAAATCAGCATTTCAATCTAGCATTAGAGCAGCCTGGTCATTCATACAAAAATTCCTCATTGAAGAACTAGAAACAAACATGTTCTTATTTACTTTCCAATCTCCTCATGACAAGAACCGGGTTTACAACCAAGGACCATGGAACTTCAAGGGCCATTTACTTATTTTGAAACCGTGGCCACCAGGTCTCACACTAGCAGAAATAAGCTTGACACATTCCGCTTTCAAAGTGCAAATTCATGGGCTACCACTCGACTATATGACTGTAGAAAATGCAACTGAGATAGGGGAAGCTTTAGGCAATCTGATTTCGGTGGAGAAAGACCCCATTTTTGGGGTAGCATGGAGGAAGTTTATCTGCATAAAAGTAGAAATTGATGTCACCAAGCCATTGAAACAAGGGCTCCTACTCCCTAGGGAAGGAAATATACCAACTTGGATTACTTTAAAGTATGAAAGACTCTCTGATTTTTGCTTTACATGTGGAAGGCTAGGTCACTATCAGATTTTCTGCAACTTTCAAGAAACCAGCCCCACGAGACCTTTGTTTGGACCCTGGTTGAGAGCCGAATACTCCAACACTCAACAAACATTCCATCAAACACAAAGTGAGCAAAACTATGACTCCTCCGTCTTGATACCTCAATCTCAGATCCAAACTCAAACACAAAACCCTCAAGCAACCCAAACCTCCGTACTAGAAAATCGAGGCTTCCTCACCCCGCCAATGCAAAAACCATGAAGTTTGGATTTCCAAATCATCACAAGAAATGCTTATAAACTTGATGAAATCGGAAACACCATACCTGTGCAAACCTCCCCTCCAGCGCTGTAGCAACTCTTCCCGTTAATGGAGACTCACTTAGAGATTGGTGATTCATCCAACAGACTCATTCTGAATTGGTCACTCGATCGAGCCAGCTACAGTGAAACTCGGGCATTAACTCAAGTACCAACCACAATAAATTTCTTCACTGTGGACAGCAGAACCAGCTTCAACTCGCCGAACACAACAGAGGGCCTTAACTTCAACTCATCATCAAATTCAAAAAGGTTCAGCATGGAAATGACCCCAATGGATGAACTAGCTGCTCGAACAATCCCATCCGCAGACATCCTTTCATCCAGACGAAACTCCCAGTGAAAATCTCGGTGGAGACAAGTTTACAATGCAATGAGAGACTTCAAAGCCAACCAAACCAAGTTAAAGCTTCCAACCCATTCGGCACTTCAAGGTCAGAGTTCTCATAACTCTAATTTAATTAATCGGGTCACTCAAATCCAAACTCCCCCTCCCTCTAGCCAAAACCTTATGGGCCTAGAAAAAAAAAAATACTAACCACAAAACCCAGCCCATCCTTCCTTAGCTTAAATAAGCCAGCCCAGTACCCCTCGTTACAAATCAATCGGGCCAAGCACGCCGTAGCCTCTTCGTCCTCTTCATCAGCAAATAACCCGACCATGCACACCCATGTAGCCCCTTCATCCCCTTAATCAGCATATAATCTGACTACAATGGATCTTAGCACCTCTCCCCTACCCTTTACCACATCTTACCTAATGCCCATAGTCAGTCAACCACAACAATCCCCCCAGGAAAAATCCCCACCACACTCTAAGATGGAACCAACCCAACTAGCCTCAAATGAACCTCTCATCAACTCGAAAAAATGACCCATGAAGAACCCATAGTCCTTCTGTCCAATGGAGGAGATTGTTTTCCTTCCAACAAAAAGGCCAGCCGAACCACAAGTGCTTGACATGGTAGAGTTACCAAAGAAAAAAATTTTGCAAAGCTATAATAACAAAAATGGTGCAGTCCAGAAACACCAAGGAAGAAATTATCATTCAATCAGATGTGTCAACCTTGGCCCAAACTCTAGTGGAAATGTAATCTGGGTCAGTAAGAAAACTGAGGAAACTAAAAGGGAAAATTAGAGACATTCCATACGGTAGGCCATCCCCATCCCTGAGTCAATCCAAAGAAGCGAAAGAGGCTACCTTTGAAAAGCCTCACCCAAAGATATGAGGCCTTTAGTGTGGAATTGCAGGGGCCTTGCCCGACTCAAGGCAATCAGAAGTATAAGGGCCTATATTAGGAAATATAATCCGGATGAAATCTTTTTGTCAGAAACTCTGGTCTCGGAAAATCGAACCACTTCTATTGTACATAGTCAAGGTTTCCAAAATTTTGTAAGCTCCCCAGTTGATTGTAAAAAATGGGGTCTACTTTTAATGTGGCAACCAGGTGTAGAAATGGAACTAGTTCATATATATATGAACACTATCTTTGTTTTAGTGTACTCTGATCCTACCCACCATCCATGGTTAAACACTTATGTGTATGCTCTGGCCCAAAAGAACAACAAAGAAAATTTTTGGACTCATATGGATTCAATTCAAAACGCTTACCCGGGGCCATGGTTATGTATAGGAGACTTCAATGATCTACTTGACCAATCGGAAAAATATGGTGGCCGACCAGTTTTAAACAATCATAACCAAGAATTGAGATCATTTTTAAACAACAATGGTTTTATTGACATAGGCTTCTCTGGTCCAAAATTCACCTAGACAAACAACAGACATGGAAGGGCACTAATCAGAGAAAGAATAGATAGAGCAATAGTCAATCAACAATGGAGACTACTTTTCCCAGATGCTTTATTAAATCATCTTGCTTCATCTGTTTTGGATCACCATCCTCTTCTGCTGCAAACTATGGAATCCCAACGCAATCCAACGTCCTTCAAATTCGAAGAATTCTGGATTCACGAACCATTAAGCCACAATATCATAAGTGAAGCTTGGAGTAAAAATTTCCAAGGCAAACCCAGCATATATCCTTTGTAGGAAAACCAAATCAACAAAAGACTCACTAAAACTTTGGAACAAAAATCACTTTGGCTGGATCTAAGAAAATATTCAACATTTGGAGCAAGAATTATTGCTAACACAAAGCAACTCCACAGAAAACTTCGATCAAGATAGAGAAAGGGAATTACAATCCAAGCTCAACAAGCAAAGGGAGTATGAAGAAATGTTATGGCGACAAAAATCAAGGATATCGTGGCTCACCTCAACAGATCTGAACACCAAATTCTTCCATCTCTCAACAACAATAAGACGTCAAAGAAACGCCATCGAATCCATTAAATTGGGCCTAGGTATTTGGTCTATGGACCCCTTTGCTATTGAAAATATTTTCATTGATCATTTCAAAGCAATATACACTTCAACCAACCCACATATCCCAAATCAACTGGACAACCTCTTTGAGAAGCAAATTTCAAATCAAGAAAATGAGAGACTTCTAGTGATTCTAAGCAAAGTAGAAATACTCGGAGCATTAAAACAAATTCTGAACCATAAGGCTCGAGGCCCAAATGGAATGACAGCTCTTTTCTATAAACACTATTGGAGCATAATAAAAAAATGAAGTGATTGAAGCGGTGCAGAATTTCTTCAGGAGTGGCAAGTAGTTGAAACAATTGAACCACACCAACATAGCCCTCATACCAAAAACCCATAGCCCAAACTCTCAAACCCAATACCGGCCAATTAGCCTTACAAATGTTTTCTACAAAATCATAACCAAAATACTTTCAAACCGATTCGAAGCTACACTCCCAAAGATCATCTCCCCTTTGCAAACAGCTTTTGTTCCTGGTCGAAATATAAAAGAAAACACAATCATTGCACAAGAACTCTTTCATCATCTAAAGAGACAGTCAAGGAGAAAAAGGCTAATGGCAGTCAAATTAGATATGGAAAAGGCCTTTGGTCAAGTAGAATGGACTTTCCTCTTCGCCATAATGCAAGCTTTGGGATATAGCCAAAAATGGATAGACTTGATTAAAGAATGTGTAACCACAGCCACTTTCTCTATTCTAATCAATGGATCCCCGAGAGGCTTCTTTAAGGCACAGAGAGGACTTAGGCAAGGTGACCCAATCTCGCATTTCCTCTTCATTCTAGTAACAAAGACTCTCTCCAGAATACTACTCAAAGAAGAAGCTCAAAGGAAATTAGAAGGGATAAAAATCAGTAGAAATAGCCCATCCATCTCTCATTTACTTTTTGCAGACGACACCATAATTTTTGCAAGAGCCACATAAAGCAATGCAAGTCCATCTCCGAAAGTTTGGCAAAATACCAAGAATGGTAAGGTAAAAAAGTAAATCTGGGCAAATCTTCTATCTTCATCACAAGGAATACTAACCAAGTGGTTAAGCGAGCTATCTCCCAAAGACTGCCATTCAAAAGCTCATCGACAAAATTGAAATATTTAGGCCTTCCAACCTCCATGAGGATTAATAAAACAACCACTTTCTAGGAAATGATGACAAAGATTGAGAAAAAATTAGAAGGCTTGAAATCGAAGCTACTCTCACAAGCAGGAAGAACTATGTTAATTAGAACTGTTGCTAGTACAATCCCTTCATATGTCATGACCTCATTCAAATTGCCAAAATCAGTATGCAAGACCCTAGGCACAAAATTCAAAAATTTTTGGTGGGGATTACCGGAAGAAAAAACTCATAACCTGGACCCTACAATCATGGAAGTCAATATGCCAACAAAAAAAGGAAGCGGGGTTGGGACTTAGAAGAATGGAAAATCTCAACACAGCTCTAATGCCAAAAACAGGCTGGGAAATAAGTGAAAACAAAAATGGGTGGCGCAACATTCTAAGCACCAAATATCTTAACAGAGAGGATTTCTGGAATGTAACACCAAAACGCTCGGACTCTAACCAATGGAAAGAAATACTCCAAACGAGAGAACTCCTCAAGAAAGGAAGATGTTTTCAAATCAATGATGGAGCCTCAGTCAATATTTGGTCGGACCCTTGGATACCAATTGCTGAAAACTACAGAGCAAAGCCTCTCCAAGTTGAAAACAGCTCTATGCCACTCGTCTCTTACTTAAAAGTCTCTGACTTAATCTTCAAAAATCCAAGATCTTGTGTGATGACCCGTTTTTACGTGTATTTTCACTGAAAGGAATAATTTAATTTAATTATTATTATAGTGCTTTTATTTTAAATTATCGGATTTTAATTAGATTTTATTAGTTGTTTAATTTAAATTGCCGTTTAATTGATTTTAGCTCGTTGTTGGTTTTAAAAAAATTTAACAGTTGGTTTTTGCTAGTTATTTATTTTATTTTAGCTTATCGATGTGATTAAAATATTTTCTTGGTGTTTATTTATTTATTTGATGTAGTGTTTAATTTATTTTAGTCGTTTTATGTTTTTAATATCGTTTTCGGCGGATCAGTTTCTGGATCCCGGAAGTGAAGTTTGGACTTCATTTCTTTTCCCTTCCCTTCTTTTTCTCTTTTTTTCTTTTTCCTTCTTTTCCTTTTCTTTTCTTCTTTTCCTTCTTTCTTTCCTTTCTTTTTCTTTTTCCCGTTTCTTTCCCTCCCGTGCGTCGGTTTCTCTCTCTCTCCCCTGCACTTTTCCTATTCCGTGCAGCCACCTTTGGCCAGCCGTATCTCCGCCGTCTGGTGGAGGTGTCGTACACCACCCCCGCCATTCTCTTCCTCTCACGGCAGACTACAACCCCTCCAATTTTCAGAGTCATTGGACCCACCGTTAGCCGCCAGAGCCCCTCGAAGTTGCGGCACCAACCCAGTTTTTCCTCTGTTTTTCCTTTCCGCGCAGCCACCTTCGACCGCCCATATCTCCGCCGTCCGGTGGAGGTGTAGTACACCACCCCCGCCATTCTCTTCCCCTCACATCAGGCTACAACCCCTCCAATTTTCAGAGTCATCGGAGCCACCGTTAGCCGCCACGAGCCGCTCAAAGTAGCGGCACCAACCCAGAATTTTACACTGTAGCCGAAAATTTCCTCCGCCCAGAACCGCCACTTGCCGGCGGCGTGGCCTCCACCACCCACCCAGAAAACTTCCCCTCCCTCCGGTGTACCACCCCTCCGAAGATCTCCCCCAACCGGCCGGCCGTTTGGCCGGAAAAGCGCATCTAAGCCGCACGGTGTGTCACCGTTTCCGGCGCCGTCGCACCACCTCCGGCCACCATCTTTTCACCACTTCTTCCCCCACCTCTTGCCAACCTAACCCACCCATTTCCGGCCTAGATCGGCCACCGGAGCAGCTCCCACGAGCTCAACTCCGATTTGCTCGTTTTTCACTTCTACCGGCGTTTTCGCCGCCACCCACGGCCAAAACTCACTTCCACTAGCTTCATAAACATCCCTAGACCATTCCCTATCAATTTGGTGTCTTGGTTTGTCCCCGGTCAAAAGTGGGTATTTTGCGACCCACGGGAACAGTGCATTTGCACTGTTACGTTGCTTTCGCATCGTCGTTTGCTTCGCGCCGAACCTTTTAAAAATCCTATATAGCTCTGTAAGTATTTTCCAAACTCTACTTTTAGATTTAAATGTATTTTGCTCTTTCAATAATTTATTTGGTTGGTTTGCTGATTCCGACTGAGTCCGAGGAGTTCGGGGGTCGGATGGATGGAGGACGGAGATGCTTGATTTATTGTTCTATGGTTGGTTGTATTTGTCGAGCATTGAAATTTGCATTTACATGGTGCATGCACGTGTATTTTATTTTAATTGAGAAAATCCTATTTTATTGGCGTAAATGGATTTTTGGGAGTGTGCGTATCACGAGCCCAAGCCGGGATGGGTTATTATCTCGGTGGAGCTCCTCTGGTCACTCGGGAGTGGATAATACTGAGTGACATCCCCTGGGTTGTCGCTGGGCGACGACCGGATCGCACGATACGGTAACGCTGTCGTGTCGACTCCGTGGTCCCTAGAGTGGCGGGGACTAGAGGATGGCCTGGCCAGGTACGCGCGAGGCGGAGGCGCGAGTCTGGGCATCACTCGTGTAGGTGTCACACGCGTAGACGTTACCTGCGGTGTGGCACAGAGCCAGAGTGTGCGGATGATCCCTAGGGGAGATCATGGTGCATGCATAATCGGTTGGTTTTTTATGGTTTTCGGATACGGGCCATTTTCTGGGAAAATGGCGATGGACTTGTGATCCTTTTTCTGGGAAAATGGTGGTTTGGGCCATTATCTGGGATAATGGCGAGGCTTGGTTTTAAATGGTATGTGTGGGCCGTTATCGGGGATAACGGCGAGGTTTGTTTAAAGGATATGTTTTTAAGCCAAATGAGTTTTTGGCGTGCGTGGAAAAAATATGGTTTGTGAGTTTTGTGCATTGGCATTTATTCATGCATATTGTTTGAGTTTAATATGCTTTTATCTAGTGGTGTTTGGATTTTACTTACCTGCGGCACCATTTTTGGTACCGTAGATTTTGGTGCAGAGTTCGAGGAGGAGGAGGAGGAGGAGGCTGAGCCCGAGGATGCGGCTCCGCCGGAGTTCTGAGTGAAGTTTGTGTTTTGTAGTTGGCTTTGAAACAATATTTATGTCTTGTAATATTTTATTATGTACCTTTGAACCGTTTTGTATTTTATTTAAGAATAAAATTCTGGTACTTAATTTTATGACTTTACTATCCGCTGCATATTTCCTTGTGCACATGTGTCGCTTGCACACACTTAGCACTAGTCAATAGGATGGTGACTCGGGTTGTCACCATCCGGACGTCTCGAATTCCCCGTGTTGGTACGTGGGGATTTGGGGGCGTCACATCTTGGGATATATAGAAAATGCAAACTCTCTTTGATCCAGATAGCATCCAACAAATTCAACAAATCCTACTCTCAAGCAATTCACAGCAGATCGACAAAATAGTATGGGCCCCAAATCACAATAGAAAATTCACAGTCAAATCAGATTACAAATTGGTAATAAAAGAACAAGCTCAAGCTCAAGAGATTCAAGAGGGTCATATCAGGGATCTATTCAAGCCTTTATGGAATGTGAAAATCCATGAGCGTCATAAGCTGCTATTATGGAAAATGATTTGGAACATACTTCCCACCAAAGGAAGAATGAAAGAAGTAATTCTTTCTCTACCTCAAAATGAATGTTCGCTGTGTAACCAAGCAGAAGAGACTCTTGAGCATCTCTTCACACAATGTCCAGTCACTTGTATACTTTGGAATCAAGACCCATGGCCACTGCACTTTGAAAATCTCCCGATTAATTCTATATCGGATTGGATAAAAATGATCATACATCCAGATAAGGATTTGGGGTTGCAAGAACCAAAGAAACACCACTTCCAGCTTTATGCGGTAGTCAACATGGATCACATCTAGCGCTTGAGAAATGACATCATTCACAACCATGCTTCCTTTGATCTGAACAGGGCAAAAACTCATTTTAAGCAAGTTTATCATAACTATATAAATGCTTGGGAAAGGAAACAAAGGACTATTAAGAAACAATGGGAAGCTCCACCTCTGCTCTTTCTAAGCTTCAATTTTGACGCCACAATTAGAAATGCCTTTTATGTTATCTCGACATTATGCAGAAATCTCAATGGAGACATTTTAGACATCAGAACAGAGCAAATCCCATCGTCAAACCCATTGACAGCAAAAGCTTCGGCAGCACTACTAGCTACCCAAATGGCACCAACACTTCATCATAGAAAAATCATTTTTGAAGGGGATGACCCACAGGTAAACCAAGCCATACAAGATCCAGACTTCTCTTCTTTATGATGAATATCTCCAATCATTGAAGAAATTCAAAAGCGGTTCTGAAGCAACCTGAATTGGACCTTAACAAATATTAATCGATCTTAGAATCAATGTATGCACTTTGTTGCACAATGGGCAGCCACCAATTTTGTCTTTGGTAGCATAGCCCCTAATTTTATTGCTTTCTCTTCCTTTCTTTTTAAACCTCCTTGAACCTACTTTTATATTATTAATGAAGTTGCTTGATTAGAAAAAAAAATGATAGCCGTGTATGGCAAAGGGCCTACTTAAAATAAAAATAAAAAGTAGAAGAAGGACAGGAGGTGATGGAGCCCCCACCCTCCATCGCCAATTAAAAAGAGGCCAATTAATGTTAGACCAAGGTGTTTTGAATTCTCTAAACAAGTCTCAGCTAATTTGTTATTCAGTCAAGGTGAGGAGAAGCCCTAAGGTTGGGCAATAGAGAAATAAATATAGGGTGACGAGACGTCGACATTCTTGACACCGACCTGCACACGTGTGTAATGATAGGGCCATGTCGTTGAAGCTTGACGCACGCACTGGCAAGAGTCGCAATAAGGCAACCTATCCCCAATAGTGTGCGTGACATGACCCCCTATCACTGACAAGAGCACGCAGGAAGTGGCCACCCCACCAACCTGCATCAAGGATGTGGCCTGAGAAGGTGACACCCCATCAAAGGCAACAGTGTAACGTCTTGTACAAAAGAAAGGCACCTCTGGCCCAAGATACTAGATACAAGTGTACCACCTTGGCTAGTAGTATAAAGGCCAAACACCAAGTTAGAACAACTCTCATGCTCTCTTGCTTATTAAAATTCTATCTATAGAGGAAAAATACTAACTTAGGCAATAGAAATTACCCATAACCCCAAGCCACCAACTTATCTGTATTATAGGTAGTTGAGCCCAGTAACTAGTGTATGAAACACCTCATCAACAGTGGCATCATCTGTGGGATTTTTAAAAAAATAAAGTGTCCTTTATATGTCGGCTACAATGCGCTCTCAGACAACTCGTGGATAGGAAGATTCATCGATGAAAATGGAAGGAAGATTCTCAAACATGGAGGAGGTGGAGAATCTTCGAAGAGAAAGCGAAGTCCTAAAGAGGAAGAATAATGAGTTGCAAGAGGATGTAGGGTTGAATCAAAATGAACACAGAGAATCCTGAAGCGCTGGTGGGGTAAACGCTGCGAGGAATAGAGAAAGAAGATGAACCACGAGGTGTACATCTTCAGAGATAAGTATGAGGAAATGGCAAAGAGGATGGGAGCTTTGTCTTTGGTCGACCAACTGCTCACTAGCACTGGTTTTCCCTACAGTGCGGAGGTGATGGCTGTGCCATTGGCTCAAAGTTTCAAGTTCCTTAGATGGAGATGTACAATAGGTCCAAAGACCCCCTCAAGCACTTGGAGACCTTCAAGTCCCATATCACCCTGCACAGGTTTCCTAGAGAGATAGCTTGTAGAGCTTTCCCACTAAGCATGAAGGGAGCTACAAGAGATTGGATTGGGGCACTACAGTCCGACTTGATTGACATTTTTGACAAGTTGGCCAGGTTGTTCTTGACACAGTTCATGGCAAGTAGAAGGAGGAGACGCTTGGCTGCCTATCTCCTGACCATCAAGACGGGAGGACGAGAGCTTGAATGCTTACTTGGCCAAGTTCAATAAAAAGCACATGATGACAAACGATCAGGAGGACAAGATCACTTTGGCAACACTTTTGGGAGGCATGTGGCCCTGAAATCTATTCATGATGGATTTTTCAAGAAAAACTTCGACGACATTATAGGAGTTTCACGACAAAGTGGACAAATTCATAAACACCGAGGACACTCTACAAACTTTGATCAGCCCTAAGAAAATAGAGCTGGAGCAGGACGACAGGAAGCCTAATGTGTCGGGGATGGTAAAGGCCCCAGAGAAAATCAAAGGAGGACATCAAGATAGGAGGCAGTATGAAACTAGCACCTCAAAGGGGCAGGGTCCCAAACATGCACGGTCCACTTTGAGCATGCAAGAAGAAGGCATGGCGAACACCCGTGGAGTTGGCAAAGGGACCGATCGCTACTTTTGCACCTACCACGAGAATGAGACCCACAACACAGATGATTGTTTCACCCTTTAGAGAAAAATGGAGGAGTTGGAGCACCTTGCCAACCAATATTCAACAAATTAGAGGAGAGAGACAGAGCAAGATCGAAAGAGATTCTAGAGACCAAGAAGAATTGAAAGCAGCAAGAAAGGGTGGATAAAGCGAGAAACCATCCCCCCCTTCCCCCAAGAGAACCCTAGCTCGCGAAAACAATCCCCTTGGTGAGATTTGAACTATAGCTGATATGATGCCCCTAGATTCCTCTTGAGATTGAATGGATATTTGAAGCATCAAGACATGCAAAACAAGGTTACCTACCCCTGTTCATAACATATAAAGATGCAATATTCTTAACATGCATCTAGTTTTTTGCAATATTCGCAGCAAATAAAGTTTTTCTTTGAGCAACACTATGTACCAAACTGATAATATCTCAAATACATAAAACATGATCCATGCATATTTGAAAAAATAAACATCCATGGTTGCAGTGTGAGTCTCAAAAGACTGTAATGTCAAAAGTATAGGAGACCGAACTCCATAATTACAACATTAAAATATAACTACTGGGCTAGTTTGTAACTCGCATAACTTGACCAAAGCTGCCATAATACTATATAAGAATCTAACTTTGGAGGCCACAAGCTCCAAGTCACATCAACAACGTCTAATCAACCTTCTCCAATCTGCCAGGCTTTGCTCCCTCTCTTAGTGCTGACATATCTCCTACCATTCGTAGAGGAATGGTAGTTGAGATTACCACGGTGAGATTTGAGTACAAATCTCAGCAAGTTAACAGAGAACTTCCACATAAGTTAATGATGCATGCATAGCAGTAAAGGTATAAATGCATAATCAAAGTCATAAGTAAGTATAACATAACTTGACATATAACATGGCATGAACTGACATAACTTGAACTGAAACGTGAACTGAACTTGAACCTTGATGTTAAACCTAAGGTTTCAAGTTTTGTGTAATTATATATTTACACATGGATTTTGATGATAACAAATGAATTCATAGAATAAAGGAGTCTCAAGCTCAAGTTATCTACACAATGGAGTCAAGCACATCAAGAAACCAAGCATGAGCAAGAAGGGAGCAAGTTCACATTAAAGTCATAGAATAATGTTGTAAATCTCTTTAAAATTCGAAATTAGGATTAAGGCTCAAAAATTAATATTTTATCATAAAGCATTAAAATACATTTTCCACATGTGCATGAATATTTTGAAAATTAAATTTGAAAATTTTGAAAGATAATTGATTGTCATCTTTCACATGTGCATGCCATGATTAAAGGGTTGAACTTTGAAAATATTAAAGATGATTGATTGTCATCTTTCACATGTGCATGTTTTATTTGAATATTTTCAAAAGTGATTGATGCTTTTCTTGACTTATGCAAAAGGAAGATGCCTTTGTTTGAAAATTTTGAAAAGTAAAGTGTGCTCCTTTTGTCATATGCAAAAAGTAAAAGATTAGGTTTGAATTTTTTGAAAAGTAAAGTGTGCTCATTTTGTCACATGCAAAAAGTAAAAAGATTAGGTTTGAAATTTTTGAAAAATGAATGATGATGTCTTTGACATGTGAATCTTTTTAAATTTGAATATGAAGTCTCATATGCCTATAAATAGATCATTTGAGAGCTTCACATTCACAACACCAAGAGCATACAACTCTCATTCAAAGCTTTCATTCTCTCTTCTCTAAGCATTGAGCCTTAATCCTTTTTCATTTTGAGAGATATAGGTTGTGCTGTATTGTTCTTATTTCACTCATTGAGGAGTGTTTTCTGATATTCTACCCACTATCAATTCTTGTATCAGTAAAAGGGTGTGTACAACCCTTGTGCGTGTAGAAAGTGTTCTACACAGGGAATCGTTGAATCACCACGTGTAAGGTGATTGCAAGTGTAGAGGGTGTTCTACACGGATCCTTTGTAGCGGTGTTGTTCAAAGGTGTAATAGGTTTTTACCTCCACCTGAAGGAGGTTGAATAGTGAATTCGGGGATCCTCAAGGGGTAGCTTGAGGCGAGGACGTAGGCAGTGGGGCCGAACCTCGTTAACATACTGAGTTTGATTCTCTCTTACCCTTACTCTTTATATTTATTGCTATTTCGTATTTTGTTTATATTTGATATTGTATATTTGATTTATAATTTTTTTTTTTTTTTAAATACAACTCAATTCACCCCCCCTCTTGTGTTAGTCATCTGGGCAACAATTGGTATCAGAGCTAAAGCTCTGTTATAAGATTAACTATCTTTTGAGTTAAGATCTTATGGCTAACATTGCAGCTTCATTTGGTGAAGGTCAATCTAGCAGTCGGCCTCCACTCTTTTGTGGAGACAATTATTCATTCTGGAAAGTTAGAATGAGAATATTCCTTCAGGCTCAAGGTCGAGAGATCTGGAAATGCATTGTAAATGGACCTTATATTCCAACAAAAGTGGTTGGTGGAGTAAAGGTCAAAAAGGAAGAAGAAGAGTTTGATCGTGAAGACGATAGACTTTATACTTTGAATTTAACTGCTATGAATTTATTATATAATGCTCTCAATGGTAATGAGTTTAATAGAGTAATGACTTGTGCTACGGCAAAAGAAATTTGGGATAACTTGGAAGTTACTTATGAAGGAACTTCTCAAGTTAAGGAATCAAAAATTTATATTCTTACTCATGAATATGAAATGTTTAAGATGAATGATGATGAATCTATTTCTAGCATGCACACTCGTTTTACTAACATCATAAACAGTTTGACAGCTCTTGGTAAAGTTTATTCCAAAGTGGAAATGGTAAGAAAAATTCTCAACTCTCTACCAAAACGTTGGGAATCAAAAGTGACAGCGATTCTTGAAGCTAGAGACCTCAAGAAGCTCGAAGTGAATGAACTCATCGGGTCACTTATCACCCATGAGTACACATTGAAAAGAGGAGAAGAAGAAGGAAAGCCAAAGAAGAGCTTGGCACTTAAAGCTGTTCCTCATGAAAGTGAAAGTGATGAAGATGAGGAAAATGACGATAAAGATGAAGAAGTTGCGATGATAACAAGAAGAATTCAGAGATTCTTAAAGAAAAATAAAACTCCTCCGAGGAAATCATTCAAAAAGTTTTCCAAGAAAGATTCAGGTAAAAATGATACTTTAATTTGTTATAAATGCAATAAGCCTGGTCATATCAAGCCAGATTGTCCCCTGCTAAAGAAAGATCGAAACAAAGGCAAGAAAGCAATGAAAGCTACATGGGATGATGATTCAAGTAGCTCAGATAGTGAAGCAAGCAATGAAGAATCAGCAAATCTCTGTCTTATGGCTAAAGATGATATTGAGGTAACAAATTTTGATAATATTGAAAATCCTTCATATGAAGAATTGCAAAATGTTTTAGAAGAGGTATATGAAGAATTTGAAAAATTGGGTATCAAATATACTGCTTTGAAAAAGAAAAATTCTTCTTTAACAAACGAAATTGATATTTTAAGAAAAGAAAATATTGTTTTGAAAGACGAAAATCTTGAGTTGAAGAAAAAGAAAACTGATTTAGAAAATATTGTTGAAAACTTTACGAATGGAAAAAGAAATTTTGAAAAACTTCTTGGTAGTCAAAGATGTGTTTTTGACAAGGCAGGCTTGGGATATATGCCAAAACAAAAGTTCAAACCTTATAAAAACTTCTTTGATAATCCTTCTACATCAAAGTCTAATATTCAAAATTCTTTTCATAATAAGTTTGTCAAAAAAGGATACTATTATAATCATTCAAGATTTTCATATATGTCACATGCTATTTGTAATTTTTGTAATAGAAATGGTCATAATTATCATACTTGTCCTATTAGAAGAAAACATACAATGACTATTAGGGCCATATGGGTACCTAAAAATCTTGTTTCTTCTAATACTAATAAATAAAGGACCCAAAGAACTTGGGTACCAAGAAAAATCATTTTAATTGTTTTTATAGGTATGCATGAAGTCCTCTACAAGCAAAAACAAATGGTTTTTAGATAGTGGATGTTCAAGACACATGACGGGAGACAAGACTAAGTTCTTTGATCTTAGATCTAAAGAAGAAGGACACGTGACATTTGGAGACAACTCGAAAGGGAAGATCGTGGGAATAGGTAAAATTGGTAATAAATCTTCTCTCATAATTGAAGATGTTCTACTTGTTGAAGGTCTAAAACATAATCTTTTGAGTATAAGTCAATTATGTGATAAAGGATTTACAGTTACTTTCAAAATGGATAAGTGCATTATTTTGAATGATCATGATTATAACATTTGTTTTACTGCCTTTAGAAGTAATAATGTTTATACAATCGATTTTGAAGAAATTACCTCACAAGATGCTATTTGTTTTTCAGTACAAAATGAAACTAATTGGTTATGGCATAGAAGACTAGGTCATGCCAACATGGAACTTATTTCCAAACTTTCAAAAAATGATCTTGTGAGAGGTTTACCAAAGGCAAATTTTCTTAAAGACAAAATTTGTGATGCATGCCAATTTGGTAAACAAACAAAAACTTCTTTTAAAACCAAGAAATATATTTCCACTACTAGACCACTGCAACTGATACACATGGATCTTTTTGGACCAAATAGAGTTGCAAGTCTAGGAGGAAAATATTATGCTTTTGTTATTGTTGATGATTTCTCTAGATATACTTGGGTCATCTTTCTTGCTCATAAAGATGAGGCACATAATGCTTTTACCAAGTTATGCAAGAGAATTCAAAATGAAAAGGGCTATACTATTTCAAGTATCCGAAGTGATAGGGGAAAAGAGTTTGTTAATAAAAATATTGAAACATTTTGTGATGAAAATGGTTTTGTGCATAATTTTTCTGCTCCTCGAACTCCTCAACAAAATGGGGTAGTAGAGAGGAAAAATAGATCTCTTCAAGAGATGGCAAGAACAATTCTTAATGAGAACAACTTGCCTAGTTATTTTTGGGCCGAAGCGGTAAGTACTGCATGTTATGTTATAAATAGAGTTATGTTAAGGTCTAAATTAGATAAAACCCCCTATGAGCTTTGGAATGAGAAAAAGCCCAACATTGGTTACTTTCATGTATTTGGATGCAAATGTTTTATTTTGAATGACAGGGATAATTTAGGCAAATTTGATGCAAAATCGGATGAAGGTATTTTTCTCGGGTATTCTACAAATAGTAAAGCTTATAGAGTATTCAATAAAAAGACTTTAACTGTACAAGAATCTATGCATGTAGTATTTGATGAATCTAATTCTCTACTCTCCAAGAAATCCATTGATGAAGAAACAGGAGGTATAAATAATACAGAAAGTCTCAATCTCAACAAAGAGAACACAATAGAGGAAGTCCAACATGGAGACATCAGGAAAGATCATCAAAATTTAATACGAGATGCAACCAAACAGTGGAAATTTGTGAAAGATCATCCAGTGGAACAAATTCTGGGAGAACCTTCACAAGGTGTAAGCACTCGATCATCTCTTAGAAATATTTGCAATCATACTGCTTTTTTATCTCAGATTGAACCTAAAAATATTGATGAAGCACTTCTTGATGAATCTTGGATTCTAGCTATGCAAGAAGAGCTTAATCAATTTGAAAGAAATGATGTTTGGACACTTGTTCCTAAACCCAAAAATCATACTATTATTGGAACAAAATGGGTTTTTAGAAACAAGAAAGATGAGTCCGGAGTCATTACTAGAAATAAGGCTCGACTTGTAGCCCAAGGTTACAATCAAGAAGAAGGAATTGATTATGATGAGACATATGCACCAGTCGCAAGATTAGAAGCTATTCGAATGCTACTTGCATATGCTTGTTATAAAGATTTCAAACTTTTTCAAATGGATGTTAAAAGTGCTTTCTTAAATGGTTTTATAAATGAAGAGGTATATGTTGAGCAACCTCCAGGTTTTGAAAATCATATTTCTCCAAATCATGTTTTCAAACTCACAAAAGCACTATATGGACTCAAACAAGCTCCTAGAGCGTGGTACGAGAGACTCAGTGGTTTCTTGATTAAAAAAGGTTTCTCAAGAGGAAAAATCGACACAACTCTTTTCATTAAATACGAAAATGATGATATTCTTTTGGTTCAGATTTATGTTGATGATATAATATTCGGTGCTACTAATGAAAATATGTGTCAAGTTTTTGCTAAGACTATGCAGGATGAATTTGAAATGAGCATGATGGGAGAACTTACATTCTTTCTCGGATTGCAAATTAAGCAAGTAAAAAGTGGGACATTCATCAATCAATCAAAATATATTAAGGAATTGCTGAAGAAGTTTGGGATGGAAGGTGCTAAGGAAACTGGAACACCAATGAGCCCATCTACTAAACTTGATAAAGATGAATCCGGTAAGACAGTTGACTCGAAAGTATATCGAGGTATGATTGGTAGCTTATTATATTTGACAGCCAGTAGACCAGATATTATGTTCAGTGTGTGTTTATGTGCACGTTTTCAATCATCTCCAAAAGAATCTCATTTAATTGCAGTTAAGCGCATTCTTAGATATCTTAGTGGTACAATTAACCTAGGGTTATGGTACCCTAAACACACATCTTTCGATCTAATCAGCTACACAGATGCAGATTATGCTGGTTGTAAAATAGATCGAAAAAGCACTAGTGGAGCATGTCACTTCTTAGGTCATGCATTAGTTTCCTGGTTTAGTAAAAAACAAAATTCTGTTGCACTATCTACTGCTGAGGCAGAATATGTTGCTGCGGGTAGTTGTTGTGCTCAAGTTCTTTACATGAAGCAACAACTTGAAGATTTTAAACTCATGTATAATCACATTCCAATCAAATGTGATAATACAAGTGCTATAAATCTTTCAAAAAACCCAATACAACATTCTAGAACTAAGCATATTGAAATAAGATATCATTTTCTTCGAGATCATGTGCAGAAAGGCGATATAGTACTAGAGTTCACAAACACACACGATCAGTTAGCAGATATATTCACAAAACCTTTACCAGAAGATAGATTATCTATGATTAGAAGAGAAATAGGTATGATGCATATTATGAATATCTCTTAAAAGACAGATCAAAGTTCATAAAAATAGATAGATTTTTCTTAAATACTTTTACATAAACTTGAGGTTCTTAGCCTCATGTTTGAGACGCTCATTCTCTTCATACAATATCATGTCATCCCTATTCATGGGAACTGGCAAGCGGAATGAAGAATCCAATAGAGATTTCAACTTTTTATTCTTCTGCCGAAGGATTCCTTCCCTTGTGTGAGACTCTTGAACAATTCGTTGAAGTACAACAATTTGTTCCTTAAGCTTTTCAACCTCATGGTTTTTTGCTTGAACCCGCTGGGAAAAAGCAACAATAGAGGATGAGTAGCGAGTCCCGAGACTCACCAAGTCGTAGATAGCATCGGAGTCTGACTTATTTGCCATACTATTATTTTCTTGCTGCAACATAGCACCAATGGCAGCTGCAGAAAGGACAGGAGGTTGAGATGTAGAAGAATGAGCCATTGAGAAAGGAATTGAAAACTTAAAGCGAGAATGTTGAAGGAATGCAGATGAGTTATAGAGATAAGAAGAAAACTTGATGCGGATTGGATGAACTTTAAGACTGTTTTTATAGAGATAGTATAAAGAACAAGACGAGCTATCATCCAAGTCAAAGAGCAATGTGTTTTTTCCCGATCAGTGAAAAAGACATTTTTTTTAGAAACTCGGAGCCTTCAATCTCGTTTGTCAACAACATCAGGCGATTTGTTTCTATCTTCAACCGCACTAAATTCATAGAGTTAGGCCTCGAGGCTTTGCAGGACTTGTCGGGTCACGGACGGCTCTCTTTTTCAACTATCTACAGTGTATTTTAACGCACCGTTTTCTTCAGTCTATTTACTTGCTGTCGATCCTTTTTAATGATGCCAAAAGGGGGAGAAGTTTTAGACTAGAACATTAATATTGTTTAAATTGTTAAACTTGTTATATATGCTTGGAATTATTTTTTTTTTTTTGCTTGAAAAACTAACGCACATTCTCAGGGGGAGCTTAAGTATTAATACAGGCTTCAGGTTCTATCAAGTATTTGTCATCATCAAAAAGGGGGAGATTGTTAAACCTAAGGTTTCAAGTTTTGTGTAATTATATATTTACACATGGATTTTGATGATAACAAATGAATTCATAGAATAAAGGAGTCTCAAGCTCAAGTTATCTACACAATGGAGTCAAGCACATCAAGAAACCAAGCATGAGCAAGAAGGGAGCAAGTTCACATTAAAGTCATAGAATAATGTTGTAAATCTCTTTAAAATTCGAAATTAGGATTAAGGCTCAAAAATTAATATTTTATCATAAAGCATTAAAATACATTTTCCACATGTGCATGAATATTTTGAAAATTAAATTTGAAAATTTTGAAAGATAATTGATTGTCATCTTTCACATGTGCATGCCATGATTAAAGGGTTGAACTTTGAAAATATTAAAGATGATTGATTGTCATCTTTCACATGTGCATGTTTTATTTGAATATTTTCAAAAGTGATTGATGCTTTTCTTGACTTATGCAAAAGGAAGATGCCTTTGTTTGAAAATTTTGAAAAGTAAAGTGTGCTCCTTTTGTCATATGCAAAAAGTAAAAGATTAGGTTTGAATTTTTTGAAAAGTAAAGTGTGCTCATTTTGTCACATGCAAAAAGTAAAAAGATTAGGTTTGAAATTTTTGAAAAATGAATGATGATGTCTTTGACATGTGAATCTTTTTAAATTTGAATATGAAGTCTCATATGCCTATAAATAGATCATTTGAGAGCTTCACATTCACAACACCAAGAGCATACAACTCTCATTCAAAGCTTTCATTCTCTCTTCTCTAAGCATTGAGCCTTAATCCTTTTTCATTTTGAGAGATATAGGTTGTGCTGTATTGTTCTTATTTCACTCATTGAGGAGTGTTTTCTGATATTCTACCCACTATCAATTCTTGTATCAGTAAAAGGGTGTGTACAACCCTTGTGCGTGTAGAAAGTGTTCTACACAGGGAATCGTTGAATCACCACGTGTAAGGTGATTGCAAGTGTAGAGGGTGTTCTACACGGATCCTTTGTAGCGGTGTTGTTCAAAGGTGTAATAGGTTTTTACCTCCACCTGAAGGAGGTTGAATAGTGAATTCGGGGATCCTCAAGGGGTAGCTTGAGGCGAGGACGTAGGCAGTGGGGCCGAACCTCGTTAACATACTGAGTTTGATTCTCTCTTACCCTTACTCTTTATATTTATTGCTATTTCGTATTTTGTTTATATTTGATATTGTATATTTGATTTATAATTGTTATTTTTTTTTAAATACAACTCAATTCACCCCCCCTCTTGTGTTAGTCATCTGGGCAACACTTGATATCACATGAGCTTGATCTGAATAAATAAACTTGAAATATGATATGAACTTGAAACATAACATGAACGTAAAATTGAGCATAGCATGAATGTGAAATACATGAACTTAGAATCTTGTTCAATAAGCTTGATAAAAGTGACTATTTGGGTGCTACACGGGTTCCATTGAACCGTGTGTTCCTGCCAATTACTGCATTACAACACAAGTATCGCAATGCATTAACATATGTGCCAGTTCACAAGTATCTGCACTTGCTATGGACACACGTATAGTACGTGCGAGTTCACAAGTATATGCACCTGTTGTGGACACATGTAACGTACTTATCCCATGTCAACTATCTGCACATGCACGAGTACGCATAACATGAAAATGAAAATGGCACCATCAACGTTAGTGCCTGCTACGCTCCGATAAACAGTTAATTAGGTCTCATTCGTAACCCATTAACTTTACTTTGTCAATTTAGGAAATTTCACACTAATTTAGACACATTGGCATGAACAAAGGAGTTTCATTATGATATTACCCAATCTTAGCACTCAGGGCCATAATAGACATAACCAAACTTGACATAACTTAAAAGACTGTTCTCGATATACATAAATTGTACTTGAGATGAAACGTGACATGAAATGAAAGGACAGAAGTCCTAACGTAGTGTAACATGATATAAACCTAAATTAAAAGACATGATGCACGTTGAGATAGAAAACATTTCATAGCATGACATAATATGTAACATACAACATTTCATAACATGACATAACATGTAATAGACAACATTTCATAACATGACATAACATGTAATAGAGATATTTCATGACATGACATACATGTAACAGATGACATAATGTAACATGGCATACTTGTAACAGATGGCAATACATGACAAAATAGATTATGTAATAGATAAGTATTTTGTGACAGAATAAATATATGTAATAGATAAACATGTAATGATATGGCATGTCATGGCATATATAATAACATGCATACATAAACTGTAATTTTCTTACCTATGACACATACGCAGTAAACCACTAGTAAGTTAAGAGCTAATTTACAACGATCGTCACATTACGACAAATTAACACGAAACACGAGAAACTATAAGTAGGGGTTCTAAAAGTTAGAAACTTTATCATTTACAATTAGAAACATGAAAAATTATAATTTTTACTATTTACATGTGGAAAAATGATCATTTTACCCAAAATTTAAGGATTTCACATCCTAACTCCAAAAATTACTAAAATTTACATTTCTCATGTAATTTCCTCAACTCAAGTGTCAATTTAGAAAAATTTAAAATAAATCATAACCATGAAAACACACTATGGCCAAAACATCCATAGGCCATTTATCTTATTTTTGTTGCAATTCTTCTAACTTCAAAACTTATGATTAAACAGAAGTTTTGCAACAAATATCCTCTTATTCCAAGTTTAAAAATATACTTAAAACATTCAACAAAAATATACTAATCATCAACACAAAAATTTTTAGTAAAAAGATCTAAACTTTTTAACTAAAAATGCAAACCCTTGAATCACAAGGTTTGACCTATTTCAAAACATTTCCAAAAACTCCAAAAAATCTAAATAATTCTTGTAATATATTCATAACACATTCTTGAGAACTAATATGCTTTGAAACATCACACAAAAGTCAATAAAAATTACAAAACATGACTTGAAGTACTCGGCTCCACACTTAAACCAAAAACAAAAATTTTCTTTTAAATAGTTTTGATCGAACACTTGATCCATGGCATAAAATGATGATATATGCAAACCAAAAATATCACATGGTTTAAAAATATGTCCAAAGGAAGATTGAAGTACTAAACTTAGAATCACATGGCTAAAAGAAAAAAACCAAAATATGGATCTTGCCGAAAATATCAAACCTTTGGCCTAACCAAGTATTCTCTTACATACAAAATCATATCTTTAAAAATAACACAAAATTTCTTTAAACTAACATCCTAACATATATATAAGAGGCTTAGGATCATCAAATAAATATATCAAAGCCATTGGAATAAGATTAGACCACAAAAGATCCAAATTTTTTTAAAACAAAAACTGTTTTTCCTCTTCGAGTTTTTAAGTTTCTAGATCTAAGAAAATCTTTCATCAAAAGCTTTAATCATGCAACAAGTCCACAAAAAAAAATCATATAAGCATGTTGAAAACACTCCATAAATTTTTCGGACCAAAATCTGTCTATGGGTTTGGTCAAAAACTCCAAAATATAACAGACTCTCCAAATTATGCCCTAGACTGACATTTCCTTGGTTAAAAAACTTATGACTAATCAAATGACCATGAAATGAAACAAAAAAATCTACCCACGGAAACAAGACTCAAATAAGCACATTTATTGTGAAGGGAAAAGTGTGAGAAAATACTTGTAAAAACTTCAACAACTGCATGAAAAGTGACTCAGGAAAACAGTCCGAGATAACCTTTAGGTTTCTTTGCAAGAAAAGTGTAAAAGAGGGATAGAATGAAAAGGAAATAGACTGGATGCCTTCTTAAACAACTAAGGGGTGATGAGAGTGCTGTGAATGACCTTAAAATGGTTGGGTTTGCCCAAAACAATGGGCAAAACCAGCCCATGGTATTGCTGTCTAGAGCTGTCGTGTGAAAGGTGGTGAGTGAGGTGGCTTTAGCCTTTACATCAAGTACAACTTGGGGCTACTTTGGACAGAGGCTAGTCTTCTATGAGGGGGCAAAATCTTCCTCTAGAAGTTTTGCCAAGGTGGCCAAAATTCGTGGCCCTTAATGGGCCTTAACCGAGTGGGCTTTAATTTGGGGTTTAAAGAAGGTTTGGGATGCTATCAAGTCCAAATCCAACTTTTCTTGGTCCAATCAAATTTTCAAGGTTTAAAAAATTGGACAATGATATTGTAACATGAATTTGAGAAATTAGTAGCATGTGGAAGTGATTTAATCAAGTGATTAAGCACAATACTATAAATTGGATCAATTAGGGTTTGGAGTCAACTTTAGGGTTTTAGTTGGATTCCAACCATTTAGGGTTTTACTAGAGTTGAAACCCTATTTGGTTTGATACAATTTGGTTGGTTAGAGGGAAATAGAGTTTTGCTTAGGTGACATGATCTCACGCCTTGATTTCTTTGCAATCCATGTAATAGTTCCTCTTGGTGCCAAGTGTCCAATACTATTCATCAAGTGTGGCTAAAGTCTTGGTAAGTGTCCAAATAAATCTTCTCAAACCTAATTTGGACATTTCACATGAAGATTTTGAAAACACTGCACTTGGTGCTACTATCGAGGTTACTATTTAGTTCAAGAAATTGAACAATAAACTTTATACTGTAAAATCTTAAATATTTATGCAAACCTAACTATGCAGTTCATTTATCGAAATAAACAAAACACGATTTTGAACAGGTGTTTCATTTGAAAACTGAAAATGGTATTATTGTGCCATAAAATCCAAAACAGTCAACTGAGTCTAATGGCGCAAACCATATTGTATTCTGATACTTCTAACTACCTCATATAAATAAAATCACACTTCTAGCACCATAATGAGTGATAGCACTAACTATACTGACAGATTAAAACCTACTCAATTCATCAATTCGTGAAAAATTATATGATTTTCATGAGATTTGTAAAGCCTAAAGAAATTCTATTATTGAATTTCTAGTAGGTTGTTATAGTCAAGGCGTTTGTTGATGGCAACCCTACCACATCCAGCAGAAAGGCGCATGCCCGATGGGTGTGTTACAAGGAAGTCTATTTGGTGGAGCAACCAGCCACCAAGCTGAGGAAGTGCTTGAAGATAGTATTCATCTCTTTCAGTGATGACGACAAAGAAGGGGTTCAGTACCCTCACGACAACCCATTAGTGGTGACAATCCTTGTCGCCAAGTTCACAACCAGGAGGATCCTGACCAACAACGACAATTTGGCCAATATCCACTGTTGGGATGCCTTCACTAAGATGGGGATTGATCCCAACCTGTGGAGTGGAACAACCAAGCCACCAAAGTTCTTCAATGATGACACAGAATCGAGAGATGAGTAAACTCTCAGATAGGAGGAGCAGAACGAGCTGCTGGAGCTAATTGCCTTGGACTTGAACTGCTCAAGCGACATTGTCAGACTAGGAACTAAGATGGAATCCAAGATGAGGTAGCTCCTAGTTGAATACCGGGATGTAATCGCCTCGAGCTATGGGGACATGCCCGAGATAAAAAAAAATGCAATAATCGAGCACCACCTCTGCGTGGATCCCTGGGCAAATAAGGTGAGGCAAAAGCGCCAAGTTTTAGCAAGGAGAATTGCGCTGCCATAGCCAACGAAGTCGAGTTCCTACTAGTCGCAGAATTTGTCCAAGAGGCACATTACCCAGAATAGTTTTCCAACATGGTGTTGGTAAAGAAGTCAAACGGGAAGTGGAGGATATGCGTCAACTTCACTGACTTGAACAATTGGGAAGTAGGTATTACACAATGGACAGAAAACACTATAGAAAAACACAAAGTATTGGTGTCCTAGTCAAAGAAAGTCATGACGAAGTAAACATTAATTTCTATGGGTTATTGTAGATATAATTGGAATGAGATATTTGGGGGGCTTATGGTATATCTTTTTAAGTGTGATTGGTAGAGTTTAAGCAATCCTCGAACTAGAGTCCATAATGGTGAATATTGTTTTAGTATTAACACTTTAAAAAATTGGTATGAAGATGTTCCTTTTATTTTGGCTTCCCAAGCATCTTAAGTATTTCATTTAAATGATTCGGAGTTAGAAAATCAATGATGAGTAGTACAAAAATTTTCTCAAAGAAATACATATAATGTTATCCCTAAGACAGAAGAACAAGATGAAGAAGAAGATAATCCCTCCACTCAAGAAGCATACCGAGAGAGTCAACATGTCTTTAATTTGTTTGTGAATTTGAGCCAGTATGAAATGATCCTATTACATAGTGAAAATATTGAGACTGAAATTGTTAATTTGATAGTTGAGCAAAATGTTGCATCATCTAAAATATCTACAGATAATGAGGGTGAATGGTCAAATGAAACTGATACAGATGATTAACCAGTTATGTGTTCACATTACACTTTATGACAAATCTTTTATGTAATGAATGTATTAGTGTTTCGAAATTATGCCACCGAGGAGGAAGAAAGTTCGCATCCCATCTCCACCTGTTGCTCTTCATCTGAATCATCACTAGAGATACAATCATTTACTTTGTTTCTACAACGAATATTATATTTTATAGAATTAACAGTACAATCTTATCAAGGTTGAGTCACTACTAAAGGCGTAACGTTGGAAAAATATCATAAAGTAGATAAAATTAAGGTTAACATTCCTGACTAACATATTGAGGGTGGAGAACAACCAATACCTTAGCTTGCATCATATGTGGGTGCTCTTATACAAAACTTATGCACTTTTGGCAACGAATTCATGGCAGAAAGTCCACAAAGATATGAAAGAGCTTATCAGGTAGTGTTGTTTGGTAATGTTTAAATAATTGATTTATATTAATATTATTTAATATATATGCAAAATTTAAAATATTCTAGATGATAATATGCTTGTGTATATATTTTTTTAAGAATGATTTCGAACTAAATTTTGGTCAGAAAGAAGAGCATAAGTCTGTGGATGAGCATATGTGTAATGCATTTCGCAAATATAAGGTGATGTGTCATGAGCATTACAAAGATAAGGAAGATGCATGCCAACATCATTTTCAGGATGTCCGACCTTTCGATTGGAAAAACTTTTGTGACATGTTTGAGGATCCATCATGTAAGGTATAATTAAATGAATTTTTTTTACGTGTCCTATTTATAATTTTCACTTCCTAATATTTCAACTTCTATGCAGGAGTGAAATTTTATAAACAAGGCAAATAGATCGAAATTGAAAATTTATTATCATGCAGGCTCAAGATCTTTCCATTGCCTCTCCAAGAAATTGGTTGTAGTATTCTTTTTTTCTTTTTTATTGTATATAGTTTGTTATTTGGAGGAATTCTAATGACTTTTTACCTTAACAAATGTCTCTTGTATTTAGTGACAGATGCCAATTATGATATGACAAAATTCTATGCTGCATCACATACTGATCGTAACGAATAGTGGATTCATCTCGATGCCCGTGAAAATTATGCAAGTATTATAATCTATTTTAATTAAACATATTAGAAAATTTCTGATGATATTACTTCCTTTCTCTTGTGTAGGATAAAAGGTTACTCTGCGTGCTGAATCTGTGTCAGATTAAAATTTCTCAACAAGTAGTGTTGAAATTTTTACACAAGTTTTGGGTCAACGTTTAGAATATTTGAGGGTTTGAGTCACTATGTAAAGCCTTTTGACTCTTCCTCTTTGTCCAGGTTTGCCTTTAAGACCTCTATAGCATTAGAGAATGTGAATTCTAAAATTGATGAATTGACTACAAGGCAGTATGAGTTAAAGGTTCAATTGGCGAAACAAGCAGACATGAAGTTTGCTAGAGAACGTGTCACGGTCGGCATGTGGAATCACGTTGACGTTCGATAAGAAACTAAAATCAAATATAGCAGTATTTCACAGACGACACCACTATAAAGGACGTGTCCCACCACCGAGCGTAATCATCAACCTGCAAATCAAAAGTTGATGGCACTGGATGCCTGTGGCAACTCCGATACCTAAGTTAATAAAGAGTGATGTATAATAGCTCAAGTATATAATCATAAGTGATTTTAGAGTTACTTGTATCCACATACATATATAGGCATAGGGACATATAGGATCAGCACTGTGACTTAATTATCTTTACGGCTAAATAGGCATGAAGTTTATCCCTAATAAATTGGAGTAATCTACTCGCCATACTATTGCTTATCCATCCTACTAACTAGATCAAGAGTATCAAGTTTCATGGGCCTTTAACCTGTGACTTGGGCTGTGTCCACTATTATCATCTATGTTTTGGATTGGGCTAATATTAGACCCTTCAGGAGCTTCAAGCATCTTAGGATCTACTATACCTTTACCTATTGGCTTAGTGATTGCATTTCTACCATGCTTGGTCCAAAACTAGGACTAGGAGCACGTTACTCCTTAAACACTCACATACATGCATACCATATAGGCATTTATAACATGCTAAATCTGATCAGCCCTTCTTTAGTCCTTAGTAACTCCAAACAATAACCAATTAAGAACACAGCATTATAACTCACATTTTAATCTTAAACAAGTCCTAGCTAGAGAAGTATTTAACCATCTAACCTAAAACAACCCAAAATCTACCATAAAAATAACTTCAAATTAGATTTTTAATAAAAAATTTTAGTTTCAAACAACACTCTTAGACGGCAATACGTACAACTATTCTGGCTAATGCTCGAAATGTAGCCAAACTAGTGAAGTATAGACGTTTGTGCTTGTGTGAGAGAAGTAAAGCAAACTTTGTGAGGGTGTAGAGTGGGCGCACCAAAAAGCTCTTTGAATCAACACAGAATAAACAATTGAACTCCTCCACTGACTTAGGCATCAGAGGCATCACTTGCCTAAACCCCGAATCAAAGTCATTTCTGGTCGTTGCAGGTTGTTGGGTTAGCAGCAAGCATACGAAACACGTCTAATATTATAAATTAAAATCTTGTTTCAATTACTAAAGTAAGGATGTGTAGGTTTACTTGTTTAAATATTAAAATTAACCAAAAACAGTTAGGCTTGCTAGGCCAATAGTAGTATAATTTTGATCAATTTTATTCTCGATTTCAACTATAAAATCTAATTAGGCATTTGACTTGATTGATACATTACGATAATAAATAAATAAATAAATAATCTAGGAGATGAAGAGAATACATTATACAATAATTAAAGAAAGGAAGGAAAGACACTTCAAAAATGCTTTCAGATTGTATAGCTAGAACGCTTTCAGATTGTGATGACACCAGAGGTTTGAGCTTCAGTTGGATCATAATCATCCTTGGGCTCCATAGCCATCTTCCCAAGCCTAAGCAAGCTCCCAGTGGCCAAAATTGCCCTAGGTTCAATATCATGTATAGACCTCGCAGATAGACTTCTACATGCCGCCCACGCCGCATCAAACAGTTCCTTATTTTCTCTTGTTCCCAAAAGGCAGTGACCCAGAATCCTCAAAACCGGCTGAAGCAACTCCCAGGGAATAGGAATCCTCCTCTCCTTCCCCATCCTCTCCCTCGACTCATTCGCTCCAAGCAGTTCACTCGCACCATAATCGCTGTCCTTGCACACGTCCGCTTCATGGCCAGCCCAAACCACACAAAAGTCGCAGAAGTCAATCTTGGACCCGATTGGCATCTGAAATATCTTGCTGTAATACAACTCTAGAGCCACCCCAACTATCCGAGCCCTTTTCGTAGACCTGACAGTTCCAAGAGGCTCCAAACTGGGAGATAGAACGGCTAGGTTAAAGGCCGTGGAGTTGTTTTTAGTGGGCGATACGGATTCATGATAAACACTCGGATGCGACAAGTCAGGTACGTTAACGGTTATTGGTTGGCCTGCACGAGAAGTGGTCTCGTGGGCATAGAGGGCCAAGAGGACCGCCTCGAAGCCTGCGAGGGGCTTGCTGAGACTGACGCGGGAGAGGTAGAGGCCTGCGATGATGGGAAGGAAGCGGAGGACAACAAGCTGGAGGTCGGGCTCACCAGATTGGAAGGTGTCGTAGAGCCAGCGGCAGAGGTTGTCATCGCCAGCGCCGGAGTTGGGCTGGCGGAGGAGGAAGGAGATATTGGAGGCGACTTCAGGGTCGTGCAGAAGAGATAAAGCGGTGCAGAGGTCAGGGCGAGTGGTTGTGGGGAGGATGGAGGAGAGGGATCGGATGGCTGATTGAGTTTTGGAGAGGGAACCAGATGATGAAGCTATGTCGGGTGTTGGTTTTGATGTGCCGGCGGGGCTGGTGGTTTCTGAGGTGGGAGTGTTGGTCATTTCTAAGACAGGGCTGTCGTCCGACATTGTGTGTGTGTGTGTGTGTGTGTGTGTGTGTGTGTGGGGGGAGAGAGAGAGAGAGAGAGAGAGAGAGAGAGAGAGAGAGAGCAAATCGAGATAAGCGTATATGAAGGTTATGGAAGGAGATACGTATAACAAAGGGAACATGTCAAAGAACGTTAAAAGAAGATTAAAAGAATGTTAGTGGTTGGAGGAGATAATTATGGAGGAAAGATAGGATCATCTTTTACTTGGCAATGGGATTCTCTTCTCTTCTTCCATTCCCTTCTCTTGTTTTCTTTCCGCCACGGCTTTGCCCATCTCATTTTAAAATTAATATTGCCCAGCATGTCAGCAAATTTTCTTTTGAAATAAGTCTTATATAAAGATAGTCAACTATCGATACGATCATACGAGTCATAGGTACTGATGATCGGATTCTATGCCACCACTTGGCAATCGTTGCCTGCCTAGATTTGGGTCACCATGAGGTGGCAATTGGCGGCAGTGGAAAAGCTACCCTTTCTTTCGTTTTTTAATATAAAATATAAATGATCATGATCTGTTCCATCCAGCTAATTGCTCCCCAGTACTTAATTGATTATGATATACAAATAATAACGTATAATGAAGTACTCCTTTTTTCTCCATGCAAAATAGTGGAAATTATGCATGAAACAACTTGCCTAATAAATAAATAAATGGTTGGGAGTATTTTTTGATCTTAAGGAAACTATGAATTGGATATTTATATTTAGGTATATAAACGTGCTAAGGTCAAGATCAGAGTAGTGGGAGGTCAAGTACGTTCTATTCACTTAAATTTTATTTGAAGGATAGTGGCAATCACGTGACTTAATGTAAAATTACAAAAGATAGAAAAAATAAATAAAAGATCAAATGATGTTTTTAATAGAAATGCTTATGATAAAAAAAATATGTTTGAGGCTTGATCGGATGAATGTTTAATGTTCATGTTTATTATTCATTTTGATAAGATTGCACTTCACTCATGTCAAGGTATTTCTATTTATTTAAACTATCATTCTTAAAGTTTTTGGAAGTGTAAAACTCAATGCAATCACATGTCGAGTTTATAGATGAACATAATTGAGATTTAAATTTCACAATGGATCAAGCCCAAATGCCACATTGGTAAGATATAACAGCAAATTTTTATCAAAAGTACGATTGACCCTATTGTGGAAGGGAATAATCAAAATGAGTATTAAGGATGTGTTTCGCAGTACCCCACCGTCCTCCACCGGTTACGGCCTGAGACAAGAAAACTTGATGGCTCAGAGTGTCGAAAAAGACCTCTGATGCCAAGTCTCGTTTGGATAACGAGATAAGATAATCTATGAATAGTAGTGAAGTTGTTTGAATTAATATGTTTTATGAGGTTTCGGAAAATAATAAATAAAAAATTGAATAAAAATATTATAAAGTTAAAATATTATTTTTTAATATTATTTTTATTTTAGAATTTGAAAAAATTGAATTATTTTTTCTGTTTTGTTTGGAAGTTTGAGAAAGTTGTAATAATTAGAGAATGATTAGATGAAAAAGTTGAAGATTTGAAATTAAAGAGTATTTATGTTTGTGGTGTCTGGATATTAAGATGAGATGGGATAGAAGGATTGTGCTATCCAAACCAGGCCTGAGTCAGTTTATGCTTTAGAGCATGAGAGAGAGAGAGGGAAGAATGATGGCTGAATTATACCTATGCCAAGGCTTTTACGCTTTCCTCTTCTGGTAAGGACACCATTTTCTTTGGAATTGTGACATTCGTCCCTACCTTGAGTAGCATGCTGTCGCATTTAATGTGGCACTCCTTTCGGGGACAGGATCTCGTGTTAGGATCTCCTGCCAATGCTCCCAGTCGGCGCAATTAATGCAATGAGGTTGTTGGAGGCATACCCATGTGAATGTTGTTCCCTCACCCCACCTTGACCTAGGCCTCCCCTACTTCCTTACTTGTCAGGGGCCTTGCAACATCTGGGTTGCGAGCCTTAGTAGAGAAGAAGTGGGCCTAATAGGATGAGGGAAGAATAAGTCTCTCTAGTTACCCTGCAAATTCTTGACACGTGGGCATGGTGGAAATTTTATCACCCCCGAGTGTATTGTCTCTCATCCTCTTAAACTTTTTCAACAACACACGTTCCAACTTCTTAAGACTAGGCATGATGGTTCAATGCCCATAACCTTTCATTTCCACAATAATCATGGATTTGCTCCTGACGTTTCCTCTCTAGTGACGCATGTCACCCTATCACTTGGAATAGTTCAACTGACATTGCTTCTCTATTTAAATCTTGAGTTTCAGCCATCATCTCTTCCTTTTAACCAAACCTTTCTCATCCTTGCCTTTTCTTTGGAAAATCCCCAGTTTCTTCCTCTCAATGCTTTCATATTCCTTGAGAATACCCTAACCCTTCTTTTCTTTCGATGTCAATTGCTACTAAAAATGCTTCCCATCCTCTCGATGCTCACGTACATCACGCCCAGAGTGGTCTTCCAAAAACCCCAGAGCCTTTAATTTTTCTAGGGGTTGAGACAACCCTCAATACTTTGAGGGATATCACTAGTCTGTAACTACTTCCTCGTCGGACCTGCACAAGTTGAGAAACTCTTACAGGGTACCTGACTCTATTGTTTTGAAAGCTCCTAGGGCTTACTGCGGTGCTGTTGACTTGAAAGGACTGGCCAAGAAGGTCGCACTGTATCCCTCCATGTTCTCAAATGGTCCGCGACTTCCCTTTTGCTACATCATTTGGCACTAAGTCTTGGGAGCCAAGGGGGAGTGATATGCCGACCTGATGGCCAAGGAGTTCTTTTTTGTACATAAGATGCAGCACCATGACTGGAACCTGTATAGCTTTTGTTCCCATAGAAAGTACAAGGCTGCCTACCTAGGGTCTCTCTCTCCCAGCATCAAGGAATGGTTCAAAAGTTTTTTCTTTGTGTCAGGTAGTGGTTTGGGTTTCCCACTAGCGAGGCTACCTGTCAAGAGCTCCATGTTCATGTTGTGTGGGGAGTTGTTCTCTATGAAAAGGATTTTTCCTTGAAACTATCTAATCGAGAAAAAGCTCGCTTAAGGATGGTTTACTAATGGGTCAATGACCATCAGAAGGAGGTTTGGACTAACACTCTGCTAATCGGGGGCAATATTGACTAATTTCTAGTGACGCCAGATTGGTCATGCTTCAGCAACCGCCATTCTTGAGGGAGTCGTTCACCTCTCGGGGTGAAGAGACCTTGTAGTCTGTTGGGGGAGGGGAAAGGGAAATAGTCTCGTAATGAGGGCAAGGTAGTTTTCAAGTCGTCGAGGAGCAACAATAACACTGAATCTGAGCAGGAGGTACCACTTTGTTTGAAGGCCCAAGCCAGTCTTCATAGGCTCCATCTCTATCAGTGACTGGAAAATCAACTTGGCATGACCAGTCCACCCTAGACAGTGTAGAGGCCATTTTGGAGAAGGCAGAAGTGGACTTTTTTATAGTAATGGGCTTTGATCATCCTTTGCCCTAGTGGGTCCTGGTTTGTCGCCTTGTTGGTACCATCCCCTAGCTCGCCAGGTGACAGAGGCTGACTGGGGTTCTTAACCAACAGAAGGAAGAGTTTCAGATGGCCTTTTTCTCAGCCTTTCTTTAAAACTCTTTGAGGGGCCCTCGCGAACCCATCGTGCTGTTTGAAGATGTCATGGAGAGCATTACTTCCCTTGGGGCAACTGTTCCCCTAGTCGTGAGAGCATCTTTAGGAGATGATGGTAGGGGTGCCTATCTGGCTCCTTCCAACATGCCTGGTGGCAAAGCACCCACCATTTCTCCCAACCCTCGGGATTTGTTTCAAAAAAATCTCTTGGTATGGACTTGCGAGGACAGGATCTCCATACCTTCCTCACCCTTCAGCACTTTGTTTAGGCTAAAGGTTGCTTTGTTGACAATCCCAAAGAAACTCATGTCATGGGGCCCTTCCATGGGCAATGTGGAGGCATTAGGCAAGCATCTAACTGACACAGGTGATGTAGAGGCCTCAGTTGCACCATCGTCTGGTGAAGGCATAGGTCCTCCTCTCTAGGCTCTAGCCGCCTTCTCCTACAATCCGTCCTTGTAGCTTGGAGGCTTGAGGTAAGCCTTTTGAGAAAGTGGTTGTGAGGCTTCTGAAACAAGCCCTAGTGTTGACAGAGGTCAGGTCAAGGCTATTAGTTAGGAAGCTGACAAGCTTAAGAAGTTCCTCACCTCGGTATGTCTTTTCTTTGCTTGCCTCCGATCTATGACGCCCCCAATTTCCGCTTGGGATTGAACGGACATTTGAAGCGTCGAGACATACAACACAAGGTTACCTGCCCCCGTTCATGACATATAAGATGCAATGTTCCTAACATGCATCTAGCATTATGCAATATTCGCAGCGGATAATCTTTTTCTTTAGCAATACTATGCACCAAACTAAATATATCCCAAATATTTGAAACATAATTCATACATAAAGGCATACTAAAAAGCCGTGATCACCACACTAGTCCAAAATGGTTGTGATCAAAAGAATACTTGAGATACAACTCCAAAAGTACAAGTATTAACCTAAGTTAAATACTATACCATCATCAACATCGCACCGTGGCCTAGTCGACCGTATTCAGTTGGTCAGATTCCAATTCTCCTTTGGGTCCTGTAACAAGATCTACCATTCGGGGGGAATGGTAGTTGGGACTACCACAGTGAGATTTGATTACAAATCTCAGTAAGTTAACATAAAACTCACACACAGGTTAAAGATGCATGCATGGCAGTAAAAGCATAAATGCATAAGTATAGTCGTACATAACATAGCATAACTTGACATATAGCATGACATAACCAGAACTTAAACGTGAACTGAACTTGACTTAACATGGCATGAACTTAAGCTTAAAACATAACATGAACAAACAACATAACATGAACGTGAAACATAACATGGACTTGAAATATAGCATGAACGTAAACATGCATAACATAAATAAGAACTTGAAAATAACATAAACTTGAACATAACATGTACGTGAGTATAACATAACATGGACTTGATCTAAAACTTGACTTATCATGTATTTGATCTGAAACTAGACTTAACATAAACTTGAAATCTTATTCAATTGTCTTGATTAATAACGTGCATTAATACGTACTCCACAGTTGTTGTGGCCCCACGTATTCAAGTAACATAAAACATAATACGTACTCCACAGTTGTTGTGGCCCCACGTATTCTACATGTCACAATTGCTGTGTCTCATGTAGTGTATGCTCCACAGTTGTTGTGGCCCCATGAATACACATAACATAAAATATAATACGTACTCCACAGTTGTTGTGGCCCCACGTATTCTACATGTCACAATTGCTGTGTCTCATGTAGTGTATGCTCCACAGTTGTTGTGGCCCCATACTTCATGTAACATAAAATATAATACGTACTCCACAGTTGTTGTGGCCCCACGCATTATAAGTAACATAAATATAATACGTACTCCACAGTTGTTGTGGCCCCACGCATTATAAGTAACATAAATATAATACGTACTCCACAGTTGTTGTGGCCCCACGCATTATAAGTAACATAAATATAATACGTACTCCACAGTTGTTGTGGCCCCACGCATTATAAGTAACATAAATATAATACGTACTCCACAGTTGTTGTGGCCCCACGCATTATAAGTAACATAAGATATAATACGTACTCCACAGTTGTTGTGGCCCCACGCATTATCATAACATAACATGTCTTATCTTTCTTAATGCATGAGATATTATTTAATATCATATACTTTTCTAACATGGCGTATACTTGTAAATGGCATAATATGATTTAATCATAAACATTTCATGGCATACATGTATCATATGGCATACTTAACATGGCATACTTATAACATACACATTGTATGACAGAAAAGATTATGTAACAGATAATTATTCATGAGAGATTAAATCATACGTAACAGATAAACATGTAATGACATAGCATGACATGGCATATACGATAACATACATACATAAATTGTAGTTCCCTTACCCATCACACATACACAATAAACTGATAGTAAGTTAGAGGCTAACTTACCTCGATCGTCGCGTTCTATGAGAATAGAGCGCGAAACACGAGGAACTGCACAACAGCTGGAAGAGGAACACTCAAGTCCTTAAGATTTTCACTTCTGAACTCAATTGTCATATTATGAGCACTTGCAACACCACGGCAACTTGAGGTTTCACTATACCCAGAAGAGATAATTTGACTTCAGAAA
>QGSO01000599.1:493969-627450 GCA_011037825.1 Carya cathayensis
TTGTTGTGGCCCCACGCATTATAAGTAACATAAATATAATACGTACTCCACAGTTGTTGTGGCCCCACGCATTATAAGTAACATAAATATAATACGTACTCCACAGTTGTTGTGGCCCCACGCATTATAAGTAACATAAGATATAATACGTACTCCACAGTTGTTGTGGCCCCACGCATTATAAGTAACATAAATATAATACGTACTCCACAGTTGTTGTGGCCCCACGCATTATAAGTAACATAAGATATAATACGTACTCCACAGTTGTTGTGGCCCCACGCATTATCATAACATAACATGTCTTATCTTTCTTAATGCATGAGATATTATTTAATATCATATACTTTTCTAACATGGCGTATACTTGTAAATGGCATAATATGATTTAATCATAAACATTTCATGGCATACATGTATCATATGGCATACTTAACATGGCATACTTATAACATACAACATTGTATGACAGAAAAGATTATGTAACAGATAATTATTCATGAGAGATTAAATCATACGTAACAGATAAACATGTAATGACATAGCATGAATGGCATATACGATAACATACATACATAAATTGTAGTTCCCTTACCCATCACACATACACAATAAACTGATAGTAAGTTAGAGGCTAACTTACCTCGATCGTCGCGTTCTATGAGAATAGAGCGCGAAACACGAGGAACTGCACAACAGCTGGAAGAGGAACACTCAAGTCCTTAAGATTTTCACTTCTGAACTCAATTGTCATATTATGAGCACTTGCAACACCACGGCAACTTGAGGTTTCACTATACCCAGAAGAGATAATTTGACTTCAGAAAGCCTTTGCACTAAAACAAGTTCATTAAAATTATCAATAATAACCAAACAAACAATTCCTTTCTCAATCCATATACTCTTAGCCATAGTCAACCACAAGATGACACCAGTCACCCCGGACTATAATCCATAACACCACTGCTTCGGGACACTGTCATACAGTTTCCCAACACTACACCATACGCTCTACACTTCTCTGTTACGCCATCCAACCCTTCGTGACACGCCATCCGGTGTTTCACGACTTAATACAGAGTACACTCACGTGAACTCTCTTCCATCCACACTGCAAAACCCATCACTGCGATACACGTCTCACGGTGCATCGCTACGCGACACGGAGTACGCGCTACGCGTACTTCCTTCGCTACAACACTCATCAACACGATGCACATCACACGATGCATCGCCATACAACACGGAGTACACTACATGCGTACTCCCTTCCTTCTACGACACACATCACTACAGCGCACGTCGCGCGACGCGTCGCTGCATTACACAGAATACGCTACACGCGTATTCTCTTCACACAACCCGCCGTATCACATCTACGGCATCCATCTCACGCCTATACTTCACAGCACAGTCCACAAAACTACACAATCAAGCCCAACACTTCACAACCACACTTCGCTTCACAACTACGCAGCGAACTCCACAAACCAACCAACTAACTATTTTAAACGTAAAATAACTAGAGATAGAAGGTTATACCATCGACGGGATAATCCGTGCGTCGCTCGTTGTTCGTCACGAACATGCGTCGGAGGAACGTACGTGGCGGCGTACGGTGGCTGTCCACCACATAAAGTGGTAGTTTGGGTTTGAGAAAGGCTAGGCGTGGTCTTGGAAGACTCATGGTCGCCTTGTGATGGTCAAAGGTGGCGGAGCACGGCGGCGTCACGCCGTGAACAGTAAATCCGAACGGTGAGCGGAAACGCGAGGTAGCGAAAATTCATAGAACTTCATGGCAAGCTAGGGATAGGTAGATGAACATGTGGTGGAGCTGTGGTAGCGAGGTGGTGGTCGGACGGTGGCTAACGGCGGCGGATCGGCCGTTTGAAACCATTTTTGGCCTTGGAGAGTGTAGGAGAGTGAGGGCTCTACGAAGCTCCGTTGGTCATGAAATTTCTTGGGGAGGTTCATGAGGATGAGAGGAACAAGATGGTGGTGGTGAAACACCACGGGTGGCCGTGTACGGCGGCGCACGGTGGTGAAACCGAACGGGTGTTTTTAAGAAACCCATATGTGAAAAGTGAGAGTTTGGGAAAAAGAAAGACATGGGGAGGAAGCCCTTGATGAGGTGAGTCCAATGGTGGTGCTTGGTGGTTGATTTGGCCGTGTATGGTGGTCCAAAAATGAGAAAAACCCCTAGAGACCCATATCTTTGAAGGGAGAAAGAGAGAGAGTGAGAAGTCGGTTTAGTACACCACCGGCATGGTTGGACTCGCCGGAGGGAGAGGAAGAGGCCGGAGTGGGAGGTGGGGTCCGGCGGCCGGAGGTGGCGCCGGCTGGAGCTTCAACACGAACGGCTATGGAGGAGCTTCAATCCGTCGGCCACGAGAGAGAGAGGGAGAGAAAAAGAAAGAAAAAGAAAAAAGAAAAAAAGAAAAAGTGAAGAGAAAAAGGTAGGGCCAGAGTATAACGCTTCAATCCTACATTTCGGGATTCTCAAATAAACCAACAGTGAGTTAAAACACTGATTAAAACGCGTAAATGTTTTATTTTAAATAAAACACTTTAAATAAAACACTACGATGAATTAAGGTAGAATATTATTTTATAAACTAAAATTTATAAAATAATATTTCCTCATCATTATATAAAAATGATAAAGTACCGTTAATTAATCGAAGATGATAAAAACATTTAAATTAATAAAACACTTAATAACTACACTGAGAGGAATTAAGATAGAATATTATTTTATAAACTAAGGTTTATAAAATAATATTTTCTTCATCATTATATAAAATGATAAAGTATCATTAATTAATCAAAGTGCATAAAACACTTAAATTTAAATAAGAATTTTCAACGTAAAATTAAACCTCTTAATATCTTAAAACAATTAAAATATTTAAACTAAATAATTATCCACAATTATAATATTTTCAGAGCTCATTAAATTATTATAATTGTGCTACTTTAAAAACAAGTTTATCTAATACTTTGAAATTCGATGGATAAGATCCGGGAAAACGCCATCGAGGTACAACGCTTAGGATAAAACTGTTCATGATTTTACAGCTGTCGGTGAAGAACAAATTACGTGATTTACGGAAAAGATAATCTATACGCGTGATTCCAGATGAGGGTAAAGACAAGAGAGATGTGATTGCTGTCGGGAAATAATCCAAAACTGATAATTTAGCGGGCTGTTACACGATCCCTCCCCTTCATTGTTCTTTTACTCATCAATCCTTGTTGGGTTGGTAAGGAGTTGATTCCTTAGCTGTCTGGATTATCGACGGGAGGAGTGAACTAGAGAATGAGGTATGTTGGTCATAGTCTTTTGTCATTTGTGCCTACCAGGATGTCTTTAAGGCAAGAAGGGAGAGAGATGAGTTTGTGGCCACTCTCCACCAGGAGGTGGCCAACCTCCATGGTGACTTGGCAAGATCTCAGGAGTAGATAGCCTGTTGCCATATCAAGGCCAGATTATAGGAGGAGGAGAGGGCAGTTACGGTAAAGAGTGCTGAAAAGTCTTGCGAGGACCTTAGGGGCGAAAAGGATAGGCTCTTCAGACAACACGACTCAGACCAGAGGGCATAAAAATTCTTGGAGAATAAGTATTTGGACCTTAGCGAATCCTGAGCACGCAAGCAGGACAAGATTATATCCCAAGATCAACAAACTACGACTTTAGAGTTCGAGTTAGACTTATGGAAGAATTGACTTCTTGAGGAGCTGCAGATCGGAACTCTGGAGTCCGACTTGGCTTCTCAGGAGTTAAAGATAAGAGCTTTAGATTCCAAGTTGGCTTCTTCCAAGGATAACCTGGTCTAGCTCTCTTCCCAGATAACGTCAACTAAGGTGGTCCGCAACAGGGCTTGGTGCCACTGGTATAGGGAGGGCTTGGAAAGATTAAGGGATAATTGGATGGAGAATTCCCAAACTTACCTGAACACCCTTGATCTAATGACCCTCAAGCCCTTCAACTTCTTAACTCCATGGGCAAATATTTGATGCCCAATGCCTTCCCTAACAAAGGTCCAGGCCCTTGACTTGTGAAATAAATATGTAAAGATTTTTTTGGTTTTTTATGTATTGAGCAATTAGTTCATTATGTATATGCACACATTCTTTGGTTCTTGTTGCTTTTTGCTATCTTTGTTTCCCATTTGTGTGTATGGATATGTGCTTTTCTTGCTTCTTCCTTTTCTTATTTGCCCATCTCGCTAGCCCCATATCCTGCAAGGAGTCATATTCTTTGTTTTGAGTGACCAAGCAACTGGCCCTTCCCATTTCGGTCCGAGCTTCCCTTCATCTTGAGGAGTTATCCTGGTTTCTTTTAAGACCAATTCTCTTGCCTTAAACTCCCTATGCTTTACTCTTTTGTTGAAGTATTGATATGTTTTTCACTTGGCGATTACCACCCTCATCTATGCTTTGTCTCTCAGCTCTTCCACCAAGTCTAGATTCCGGGGTAGGACTTATTCGTTTATTTTCTCGTTAAAATGTTGGACCTTATAACTTGTTATTCCTCTCTATACAGAGATTATGGCCTTGCTTCCATACGTTAGTGCAAAGTGGGTCTCCCTTGTTGGGAGTTTCGTGGTAGTTTGGTAGGCCCATAGAACTCTTAGTAGCTCTTCTGCCCAAGCTCCTTTCTTACTTGTTAGTTTCTTCTTCAATATTCCCACAAGAGCTTTATTAGTTGCCTCTACCTAGGGGTGAAAATAGGTTGGTCCAGACCAGAGAAACCAACCGGACCGAAGCTTGGACCGGTCGGTCTCAGTCCAAGGATTTCACAACTTTCGGTCTTCGTTCCGATCCCAAGATGGGGCTTCCTCGGACCAGACCGACCCAATTGGAAAAATATATGTATTTTTAAATATATTTTATATATATTATTTTATATAATAATTGTATAATTAATTATGTAATTTTCATCTAATTTATAATCATTGAACATATAAAATATTTTTTAATGGGTTAGTTATATAATCCATATTAATAATTCACTTAATTTTAATTTAGTAATTTAAATAAATTTGTTTATTAATTTATTTGAAAAAAAATAAAAAAATAATAATTAGACCAGACCGGACTGGACCGATAGCTACCGGTCCAGTCTGGTCCCAATGGATGTTCGGTCTAGGAAAAGTGATGGATTGAAAATCTCAGTCCATCACCAAGACCAGATTGGACCGACCAATTTACACCCTACCTCTACATAGGGCTGTGCAAATTTCTGATTATTCCGATTCCGTTTGAGCTCCGCTCCGATTCCGACTCTGACGTAGTCGAAGTGTTCGGAAATCGGAGTCGGAATTGGAGTAGTTCTGAAAATATTTTCAGAGTTTGGAGTTGGAGTCAGAGTTCAAAGTTACTCCGAATTCCGAACTCCGAACTTCGATAAATATACTTAATATATTTAATATTACAATATATGTAAAAGATGTTTTATTGGCCTAATGGTCATTACCTATTTTATTAAACTCCATTACTGGAGTTTGAGCCCCCCAACACTAGTGAACAAATGATTTTTGAGAATAAAATAAATAAAGTAAAACTATTGGAGACTAAAAGGTAGTCCGTGAACAAATGTAGACTAAAATTAATAAAATATTAAAAAGTAAAACCCATGAGTAGTCCTGACTCCCCCCCCTCCCCCCAACGTGAATTTTGGTAGCTTTTTGAACAAATGTTCCCCAACCCTCTCTCATTTCTCTGTTTTGTGCAACGCCATTTTTGGAGTTTGGAAGCTTTTTGAAAACAATTGTTCCACAGATGACAGACCCACAATTAATTCTCTCTCATCTCTGCATCTTTGTGCAGTGCCCATCCTCTCTATTTTTCTCAGTTCTAACTTCCACGTCTTGACTCATTTCTCTGTTTTGTGCAGCGCCCATTCTTTGGAGTTTGGAAGCTTTTTGAAAACAATTTTTCCACAGATGACAGACCCACGATTAATTCTCTCTCATTTTTGAGTTTTTGCGTCTTTGTGCAGTGCCCATTCTCTCTATTTTTCTCAATCTCTCCCCATCTTCTGCATAGAAGCCATGCCGAAGAGGAGTACTACTTGAAGTCCCAGCCCAAGCTCCGATCGGCGTTCTGATCAGCATTCCAAACTCCGACCTCCGATCGGAGTCGAACTCCAACCTCCGTTCGGAGTCGGAGTCGGAGCCAAATTTTTTCTCCGACTCCAGTCGGAGTTGGAGGTTGGAAGGCACTCCTCTGACTCCGTCGGAGTCGGAGCTCAGGCCTACCTCTACCTGCCCATTCGCTTAAGGGTGTCCTAGAGAGGAGTGCTTGACTTTGACGCCCAATTCGGCGCACTAACTATGAAAGTGATCAAAGCCAAACTATTGATCGTTGTCCACGATGATGGTGTGGGGGATACCAAATATGTACAAGACAGTCTTCCATAGGAACCTGGTGATGTTGGTGGCTGTTACTATCGCTAGGTGTTGTCTCCACCCATTTCGTAAAGTAGTCTACAGTCATTACGATGAATTTCATGCATCTTTTCCCTAAAGGCATGGAGCCCACTATGTCTACCCTACATTGCACAAAGGGCCACAGGGAAGTGATCGATGTCATTTCTTCTAGTGGGTTATGCAAAATTGGTGCATATTCCTAACACTTTGTGCATTTCTTGGCGAATTGTTATGCATCCTTGAAGGCATTAGGCCAATAGTAGCTTGCTCTCAAGACCTTTCTTGCTAAGGCTCTTTTGCCTGAGTGGTTCCCACACACTCCTTTATGGATTTCTACCATGACATATTGAGCTTCGTCTAGTGATATGCATCTTAACAATGGCAAGGAAAGGCCCTGTTTGTACAATGTCCCATCTAGGAGGGTGAACCTCACTGCCTTATTCCATACTTTCCTTGCTTCTTCTTTATCTACCGGTAGTTCTCTGGTGGTCAAGTACTTGGTTATGGCTCGTGCCTACTCGGGTATTCTTGTTCCAATTCCAAGAATTCTAGCTTACCACCTTGCTAATCACCACCCAAGGTAGTGTTGTATCGTCCATTCCCGAAGCTATCTGCACTAACTTTTCCACTTTCCAGTTGTCCTTCCAAGGAATTTGTCTAATGACAAAATTCCTAAAACAGTTGTGCTCCTCCCACACTTGCCATGGATAGAGTTGGAGTGTCTCACTTTTCGCTATGTATTCTCCTCTAACTTGGTTTACTACCACTTGAGAGTCCGCCTTTACTTCCACTTCCACTACTCCGAGCATCCTTGCTATGGAAAGGTCTGCCAATAGGGCTTCGCATTTAGTTTTGTTATTGGTTTTTTGAATTCAAGCCATATCAAATAATAGCTTTCTTCACCGGAGTCTAAAACTATGTACAATCCTACTCCCCCGTCGGAACAACAGGACGAGCCATTGATATAGACTTGCCAAGGATGGTCGGCCGGTTGATCAGGTACCTCCTCAAGGGGTCTAACCATCTCCTCTATGAAGTCCGCCAATGTTTTTCCCATGATGGCAGTTCGGGGTACATAGTTGATGTCGAATTCACTAAGCTTGATCGACCAATTAATCAGATGCCCAGACATGTGTGGTCATTGCAGTGTCTTCTTGAGGGGAGGTTCGGTCAGCAGTTTTTTGCATTTTGTTTTAAAATTTGAAAATTTGTAATAATTAGATAATTATATGAAAATTTTGAATATTTGAAATTAAAAAAGTTTGTGTTTAAATGATGTTTGAGAATGAAATGAGATGAATTCTCAAATAAGGCATTAATCTTATGAGTCGTGTTATTTGAAGGCATTTGCACAACACATCATTCATATGACATAATCGAATTTATAAAATTCAAATTTTAAAATTTATTTTCAAATAGAGTTACTTCATGTGGATTCAACTTTCATTAATCAAATTATGGTGTAAAGTTCTTTATTCTTATATTCACCTTTCATGAATTTAAAAAACAAAGTGGATCAGTAGATATGATTCCTTATTTAAGGGGGTTATTTATTTCATGCATACGCTTATATTCAGATTCTTCTCCGAGTCCACCAAGAAAACAAAGGCAGCTGATCAAGAAAGCGAGCAAAGAGACAACAAAAACAGAAGAAGAAGATCAAGAAATCTCAGGACAAGATGAGAAGGTCGAAAGGAAAGCAGCAGAATTTCAATGCAGGGAAGCTGGAGATCAACACTGTACCACCAAAAGGGTTGGCCCTTCTTGTTCATCTTCTGGTTGTCCTGATGGGCGTCATCGCTGTGGCAAATGGGAAACTACTCTCAGATTCAGATTCAGATACACCGTTGGCCGGCAATACTTCTAATGCGACGTCCTTGTACGTGTTGGGTGACTCTTCTGTGGATTGTGGAGACAACACTCTGTTCTACCCACTTCTCCACCATAATCTTTCTTTGTATCCGTGCAATGGATCCCACACAAGCCTTCTTCCCCATCTTCTTGGTACTACCTTCTCCTCTCGGGTTGAGAACTCTCTTTTCAAGTCCAGCTTTCATGTTCAACTTGGGATTTCGGCTGCGTTTTGAATGGATTGGAATTTTTCTTGATTTGTTGTTCTCATAAAGTATCAAAATATGCCAACCCATATCGTCAAATCCAACTTTCATGGCTAGAGTATGCTTTCAATATTTTCTTCAAGATGAGTTTTATTCATCTTCTTTTTTTCCTTTTCTCAATCTACTGAATTTTTTTACGGTAAACGTCTTGCAATTCATTGTCAAGAATCACGAGAAAAGACTTTCCAATTGGTAGGAAATGACCACAAGCAGTACCAGATATGTTTTTTCTCTCTTTTCTTTTTTCTTTTTCTTTTCTTTTGTGTGGAAGGGCTAGTAAGGTTCCAAGTTTTTGCAAATAGAGGCACTGGGGAATTTTTGCCATAATCTTCTGCTTGTTTTATACTTGTGTTGCGTGAGTGGAACTTCAACATGAATCGAGGTTGCAAAGTTGAGTGATAAAGGTATATAATCAATCATATATATTGTGTGTTGCTGCAGCTGAGAAGATGGGTTTGCCAAACATCCTACCATTCTACAGTCAAAATGGATCGATTGAAGAGCTCAGAGTTGGTCTGAACTTTGGTTCAGCAGAAGCAACAATCGTTAGCAGCCAGAGCCACCAGTCTCTCAACCAACAATTACGCCAAGTCTTTGAGACCTTACAGCTATTGCAGCTGCAACTTGGGGAGAACAGAGCTGAAAATCTTATCAGATCATCTGTAGTCTACCTCTCCTTTGGCAAAGATGACTACATTGATCTCTTCCTCCGCAATTCCTCAGGTTTAATGCTCAAGTTTAGCAGCAAAGAATTTGCTCACATTTTGGTCCACCAGATTATGCATGTTGTAAGGAGTCTTTACAACGCAAATTTCAGGAAGATAATATGTACGGGAATATTGCCTTTAGGATGCACACCACGTAGAATGTGGGAGCGGTATAATACCACTGTAGTTGAAGATCAAGATCATGATGGAGGGGGATGTGTTAAAGATATCAATGAGATGGTTTTGGAGTACAATACAATGCTGGATGAGCACCTTCTAGAGCTTAATTCCATGTTGCCTGATATAGAGATAGTCTTCTGCGATGTATATCGAGGAATCATGAAGATCTTAACCGATCCAGGACACTACGGTATGAACCTTTTGTCCCATAATTCATAAGAAAACTCAATCCATTCATGTTTATATTATATCAAACAATAAAGGCATGCTTTCCATTACAGGATTTGAGGAACTGAGGAGCGCATGCTGTGGGGCTGGCTTGTATGGTGCCATGATTGGATGCCTCTCTCCAGAAATGGCCTGCAACCAAGCTTCGTCTTATGTCTGGTGGGACTTATACAACCCTACACAAGCAGTCAACTCCTTGCTCGCTGATTCTGCCTGGTCAGGCCGACCATTCTCTGACATCTGCCGTCCTATTACTATCGAGGAATTACTGACCACTTGATTGGTGCATCCCACCCGAGGGCCATGCAGCAACCTGTGCTCACTTTTTCTTGTAATTGCCTCTTGTTTGGTGGTTTAGCTAGCATTGTTGTTGGACTTAGGTTCTAATGCTGAACTTCTGTTTTGAACGCTATTCGATCTTTGTAAATACTGAACGCTATGCTAGCTGTCATAATCTATCTGTATACGACAGAATTATTTGATTCAGGTCTTTTCTAGTTTACTAGGTACAAGGTTGAAAATGGGTCTCATCATTATTCTTATAGTTGTCATTTATAAATGATGCAGTGGCTAACAATTGCAAGGCCGTGTTTGGTTATGAAAAATATTGAGAATATTTAACAAGTCTTTTGAGATAAGTAATGTTAGGTACAAGCCACATACAAGCCATTTGTTAAAAAATGGATCCACTAATAAAAAATAGTTTTTTTACACTTTTTTTAGGTGAGGTCTACTTTTTTATAAGGGCTTGTATGAAACTTGTACAAATCATTTTTCTTTTAAGATTGAGTTTTGAGAAATAAAGAAAAATTAGAATAATTTTTTTAAAAGAAAATATTGTGTTCGAGTTTGTGAAATTGATTATATACGAGTAGAGTTGAAAAGTTGTTTGAATATAATATTTAAAAAATATATTTATTTTGAAGTTTATAAAAGATTTATGTTTAAGTAATGATTAGCTAAAAATTTTGAAATATAATTTTATTTATATGGAAAAATGTTTTATTTGATTTGAAAAAAGAAAAAAGTTTGAAATTTTTTGTCAAACTAAACATGGCAAAGGATACCGTCCAGTTTACTTGAAACAAAGATGAATCAATTATGGAAACATTAGGTGGTTTTTGTGTAACGCCCCCAAAGAATTTCTATTGTTTAAACATTGGATATACCATGAAAACTTGGAAAAAAAATTCATAGATTAGAAACTAGCTAGGTTTTCGGTTTGGAAGCATAGTCGAATTATGATCCGCTAAGGGAACATAATTCCATTTGGATTTTTTAAGGCACTTTGGATCATAATTAGATAAAATGGATTACACCGTTGGATTCTTGAGAGTTTTTAAGATTTTTTGTTGCAATAAAATCTTTGTGATTTTATGTGCCAAATAGGCCGATCGAAGAGCGTCACATGGCGTCTAGTGCACCACATAATCAACCAGCTATCACCATGCCATGTAGGATGCCCAAGTCAGCCAGGAAACACTGGGAACCTCATTGACACATGGCATCATCACCACCCTCCATTTAGACCTCATTTACACATGTCAAACTTAGTACACATGTATAAGAAGGATGAGTGGCAAGACCATGCATTTCTTACAAAGGTCTTACACCTTTATGAAGCTCATACCCTGCCATTTCCAGCCATTTACCCCCTGCCTAGCCCTCACCATTGGTTTGAAAATCAAACCCTAAAACCGAGCCGCCCCCCCCCCCCCCCCCCCCCCCCCCCCCCCCCCCCCCCCCCCCCCCCCCCCCTCCATCAGTTTAGTCCCTCCCTTCAAACTTGAGTTGGTCTCATTGTAAGCAATCTAGACGTACCCTCTTATACCACCTGTACCGCCTATACCCTACCCAAGTAGACAGCTTTTTCAGCCACCAAAACCACCCCCACACTCAACTAGAACAGCCCCCTTCCCTCATGTATTCGGTCACTTCAAGTTCCACCCATCAAGTCATTCATCCAAGTCCACAAGCAACCTTCCATCCACCATGCCTTGCCCTACCAAAACAAGCAGCCCTCCTTTTGGTTTCCTTTTGTCCCACACATCCACCATAACCCTCCCTCACTTGCACACAAGCTAACANCCCCCCCCCCCCCCCCCCCCCCCCCCCCCCCATTCCATCAGTTTAGTCCCTCCCTTCAAACTTGAGTTGGTCTTGTTGTAAGCAATCTAGACGTACCCTCTTATACCACCTGTACCGCCCATACCCTACCCAAGTAGGCAGCTTTTTCAGCCACCAAAACCACCCCCACACTCAAGTAGAACAGCCCCCTTCCCTCATGTATTCGGTCACTTCAAGTTCCACCCATCAAGTCATTCATCCAAGTCCACAAGCAACCTTCCATCCACCATGCCTTGCCCTACCAAAACAAGCAGCCCTCCTTTTGGTTTCCTTTTGTCCCACACATCCACCATAACCCTCCCTCACTTGCACACAAGCTAACACATCACATTTTGCACAATAGAAAGAAAACCAAGTGAGTAAGAGAGTGGGTGGAAGAGAGCCAAACTTTTACAAGGGCTAGACTTTGTAAGTTCTCTTTTCTTATCTTTTATCCTTCTATTTTTGATACACTAAGTTAAGAACATGTCAGCATGGAAGTCAGAATATTTTTCTTAAGTTAAATGGTTGATCTTTGGTGAAGTTGGAGCGTACCCATTTCGGCTAGCATGATTTTGTGTTGTTTTGACTTGAAATGCCATGTAGTTTTAGGAGTTGTTCGGTGATTTTGACTTTTGATAAAGTTGGTGACATGTATGGTGCAACAAATCTGGTTTGAGTTTGTAACACAAGTGTCTTCACTCAAAGTTGCATGAACTTAGGGTTAGTAAAGCCAAAATACTAGTGTGAGTTTTACTTGAAGAGTTGGTTCTTTTGAGCTCTAAAGTTTTGGTTTGGTGAGTAGATCCTCTAAACCCTTTCTAATGGGAGTTAGATCTATGTGTTAAGTTTTGTTTTGAACCATGAAACTTGAATTTTAGTTGAGTTGTGATGAATAATTATGATGCATGATTTTGGTGCAAGCTTTGAGGTTCTTGCCTATTTGTTTGATTTAATCTTGAAGTTTGGTTATGAAATGGTTAAAATGGTGCTAAAACCTATTTAATGCTTGTCTATGATGGTCATGGGTGAGTTATTTTAAGAAAATTAGCATGCCAAATAAAGATTTAGTCAAATTATTCAAGAACAAAGGACATGCATGGCTTTAGTGTTTGTGGCATGATTTGTATTGTATCTCTTATGATGAACAAGTTGCTTAGGATTGTGTAATACCATCTAGAAATGAGTACTTAGCATGCTAGAAGTTAGTATGTGTGATTCATTGATATTCTTAGTGTTCATTTGCAAAAGAAAAGATAAGACCACCATGCTAAGTTTTAGGTTGTGATGTTTGGTGTTGTGTTTTGTTGGTTAATTCATATGATGAAAATATGGTCATGAAGGATATGAATATAGTGATTTAACATGTTACAAAGCTTAGTTTTAGAATGTTATTAAGTGCTAAATCCGAGTAAGTCTCCATTGTTATGCAATTAGGCCTAAAATCACACTTAGTGAAACTTAGGGTTTTAGGTGTTTCGGCCAGATTGGGTTTCTTATAGTAGATGAATGATTAATTAATTTATAATTTCAAAAATGGATTTAGAATTAAAAAAAATATATATACATGAAGTTTGGTAAAGTTTGGGGCCGACCTAAAATTATTCAAAGTTTAGGGACTTATTTGTAAATTCTAAAGAGTTAAGGGGCAATTTTGAAAATAGTGCTCTATGAGTGTCGGGTTTTGATTTTTATTTCTTAATGAGATTTATTAACCTTAGTATATCTCTCATTTAAAGCCACATCAATTTATTAAACGCAAGGATTTTTTAAGTTAACTTCTAACTTACTCTTGATATGTAACTCCCCAGTCCCGCAGGGGTTGGAGAGTTACTTCCTAATACTAAAACTCATATTTCAACAATATAATTACAAACTCTAAATTCCCAATATCAGATAAAAATTGTAATTCAAAGTACTTTCCTCAATATAATGAATATCCCAAAATGCTAAGTCATCAGAAACATAATAAAAATTTCTTGATAAACTTTGCCAATACTCATATAAAAATTCTCTATGCTTAATCCGTCATTCTTAAAACATCTCACCCAATGCTTCATAATCTGACCATCAGCTGAAATATCTAAATATCTGAAAAATATTATGGAGATAAGGGGTGAGTTATCAACAATTCAGTAAGCAAAACACATATACTAGTATGTAAATATGAGCATTTACAGATTACAGTATGCAGAACAAAATATTTTTCCAAAGTTATCATGGATAACAAACATATTTTCAAAAGTAATAGAGCGATGGTTTTAAGACATATAAAACCCAGAGTACTTTGGCATAACATAACCTAAGCATCATCATCATATCAAAACAAACCATTTCACAAACCAGAGACCATGTTTCACCCCCGTTGATGTGAACCCGCGGAATTGGAATCCCTTGAACCCACTATTAATTTGAAAACTCACTCAAGAAATCCAAAATCAAGTCAATTGGATGGAAGAATCCAAACCCGTTGATGAACTCGTTTCAAGAACCTAAATTATATTAAAATCTAGACCCGTTGAAGAACCTGCCTCAAGAACCCAGATTACAAAGGAGGAATGCCACAAAGGTTGTGATTTACTTTTGATAAGTTTAAAAGTTTAATTAAGAACAATAGGAGATAAACTCAACTCACAACAAATAAAATTCATTAATTTTCATAAATGTTTATATGTCTGTTAAAATGAGGCTATAAAGAATATTTAAAATAAAACCTCACAAAACCCTAGATAAAATAAAGCCCCATCTTCCAAAAATGCCCCTGAGTGAATAGTGTCACGGCTACCATGCACAACTACAGTACCGCTACAGTAATTTTGCATTTTGAAACCCTAATTCAACAAAGTAAAACATATGTGGGCCAAGCATCTTCAAGCCCAATTATTCTAAACTAATTCTTATAACTAATCAAATAAGTCATTTTAATGAGATAAATAAGTCCAAGGCCTTCAATCACATAAACATAATAATAGGCCATAATTTATGTTGCACTCTTCCATTATTTTTATCCCGTAAATGAGAACTGGATCTCCTTATCTTAAGCCCATCTTGAATATTGGGCTCTTACTAGACTCGTCCCAAGTGGATTTCACACATCCTTGCATAGCTTCCTTGATCTTCCTAACTCTTGATCTTGTAATTAGCTCATCTGGAACTTACAAATGATCTTTACGACTTGGTGCCCATCATTCACCCTCTCCTCAAAAGAATTCGACCTCGAATCTCCACCTGCATCAAAGGGAAAAAAGTTAGTAACATTGAAAATAGCATAAACATTATACTTACCTGAAAGATCCACTTGATATGAATTATCGTTAATTTTATCAAGAATTTGGAAAAGTTCATCCAAGTTACTTCTGTCATCAATATGTAAAGGCAATAAATCAAAAGGTATAAGTAGATTAAAGTCATAAACAACTTCAAAATGTGAATAAGAAATAGTGGCCATATTATATGCAAACTCTAATAATGAATGGCAACCACTCCAATTATATGCGACCTCAATGAATGGCAAACCATACTCCCAAAAACGTTCATGCAATATGCCTAAACTTTTCTTTACACCAAAGTGACCACTCCAACTATATGCAAACTCAATGAATGGGAAACAATATTCCTCCCAATGGTCATGCAATACTTCTAAGGTCCTCTTTACACCAAAATGTCTCATCAAAGCACCTCCATGTGCTCCACGCACGAGTAACTCATGTATAGAACTATTAGGCACAAAAAGTCTATTCTCTCTAAACAAATACCAATCTAGTCTATAGAACTTACCAAACGATGTTTTCTCACATACTTCATACACACTAGCAAAGTCATCATCATTAGCATGCAATTTCTTATCATATTCAAATCTCAATAACTTTGCATAAAAAATAAAGACAAGGACATACCTTCTTGATAATGCATCAACCACAAAATTTTCCTTACCATATGTGTATTTGATGATATGAGGAAAAATCTCATTACATTCGTCCCACTTGGCAGGCATTCTAATCAACTTACCTTGTTCTTTCAAGTGTATCAACTTACCTTGGGTAGGGATTGTCACACCTGGCACAAAATCAATGTAGTACTCTATCTCTCTAATAGGTGGCAATCCACTAAATACACCGCTAGGAATCACGACCTTATATCCCTGCAACAAAGAGATAACAACACTAGACAAAGTTTTGTTAGTATTAAAATTTGCCTTAGCATAAAAACTCACTTCTCTCTTTATTTTTCTCTCACTTTCTTTACTTTCACTTTTCTTTTCACTCTCAATTTTCTTTTCACTCACTTTTTTTCTTTCATTCTCTTTTACCTTTTCACTCTCCTTTTTTCTTTCTCCCTCATTTTCGGTCTCACTATTTCTTTCTTCATCAATCTCACTCACACTCTTTCTTTTTCGCTCAACCTCACTTTTACTCTCTCTTTTTTTTTATCAATCTCAATTTCTCTCTTTATTTTTTGATCAACCTCACTTTCACTCTTTTTTATTTTTATTTTTATCAATCTTACTTTCTCTCTTTATTTTCTGATCAACCTCCCTTTCACTCTTTCTTTTTTTATTAACCTTACTTTTCAATTTCAGTTAGTCCTCATGGATCTGTGTTGGAGTTGAAGAAGCAAGTTTAATTGTTTTTCCATCTTTTTCAAAATTGTACATGTTATTGAACCCATCATGAATCACTCTCTTATCATACTGTCATGTCCTTCCCAACAAAATATGGCCAATATGCATAGGCACTACATCACAAAGCACATCATCTTTGTACTTCCCAATTGAAAAAGAAACTAATACTTGCTTATTTGCCCTAATCTCTCCACAATCATTAAACCACTGCAACTTGTATGGTTTAGGGTGTTTCAAGATAGGTAAATTTAAATTTTCAACTAAGGTAGTGCTAGCAACATTAGTACAACTCCATCCATCAATAATCATACTACATACTTTGTTGTTGATATGGCATCTAGTATGAAAAGTGTTTTCTCTTTGTTGCTCTGTATCATCTACCTTGATTTATGTATTAAGAGCACGTCTGGCAACAAGAAACTTAGCATACTCTTCATTCTCATACTCATATTCAAGACTAGGTTCACGTCTTCTCCTATCTCTCACACTTTGCATATTTCTAATTAATGTACCTCGTTGATCCATCCTACCCCTCACTTTTCAAATTTTTGTTGCATGGACTGCAACACAAAGAATGAATTGTCTGCGGCCTCCTTTGGTGTTGAGTCACTATTATGAGACATCATAATATGCTGCACAAAAAAAAATGTTAATGGTAAAAAACCTTACACACTCCCTTACGTGTTTACGCTCGAATAATGGCACTCCACTCGTGTTTCACTCTTAATTAGCTTTTTCCCGATAATGATCTCATACTCTCTTGCCTTTGACCTCAAGATTTTTCCTACTCAAGTTTTTTAAGAACTAATTGAACTCAATCAAGACAATAAAACTTTATTTTATTCAAACTAGTAATTAGATCCAAAAAATAAGAGTAAGAAACAATGAATGAATAAAATGACACAAGACTCAGAAATATATGAGGGAAAAGAGTAATCACAAGACAAGATACCAACTATAATGAAATGTATGTAGCCCCTTTGATGATAAGGCTCAATAAAAAAAAAATTTTTGATTTTTTTTTTAAATTTTATTTTATTTTCTTCTTTTCTTTTCTCACTAATTCAATCATAAACAATAATATTCAATTGTGTAAAACAAACAATTGAGTTCAAACACACAAGAATTGGCAAAAAAAAATAAGGAAACAATGAAATGAAACTTTAAGCAATTGACAATTCAAAGATGCAAGAAGCCTTAGAATTTAGAAACCCTAATGAAGAAAATTGCAACAGCCCAAGAATAAGGAGTTTCTGCACTTTTTTTTGGCAACTCTAGAATAATGAAACCCTAGAATTATATTTAAAAATGCAGAAATTAAAAGATAGAATTAGACCTGATTGAAAACTTTGCTCTGAATACCAAATGATGTGAAACCGTGAAATTGGAATCCCTTGAACCCACAATCAATTTGAAAACTCATCCAAGAAAGTCAAAATCAAGTCAATTGGATGGAAAAATCCAAACTCATTGAGGAACTTGTTTCAAGTACCTAAATTATATTAAAATCTAGACCTGTTGAAGAACATGTATCAAGAACTCAGATTACAAAGGAGGAACGCCACAAATGTTGTTATTTACTTTTGATAAATTTAAAAATTCAATTAAAAACAAGAGGAGATAAACTCAACTCACAATGAATAAAATTTATCAATTTTCATAAGCTTTTATATATCTGTTAAAATGAGGCTATAAAGAGTATTTAAACTAAAATTTCACAAAACTCTAGGTAAAATAAAGCTCCATCTTCCAAAAATGCCCCTGAGTGAATAGTGTCGCAGTTATCGTACACGGCTATAGTACCGCTACAGTAATTTTGCCTTTTAAAATCCTAATTCAACAAAGTAAAACATATGTGGGCCAAGCATCTTCAAGCCCAATTATTCTAGACTAATTCTTATAACTAATAAAATAAGCTCTTTTAATGAGATAAACAAGTCCAAGGCCTTCAATCACATTAACAGAACAATAGGCCATAATTTATGTTGCACTCTTCCATTTCTTGTATCACGTGGATGAGAACTAGATCTCCTTATCTCAAGCCCATCTTGAATATTGAGCTCTTGCTAGACTCATCCCAAGTGAATTTCACTCATCCTTACATAGCTTCCTTGATCTTTTAATTGCTCCATCTAGAACTTGCAAAGGATCTTTACAACTTGATCCACCTTGGTGCCCATAATTGGTAGGGTTGTGCTAACCCTAGCGGCCAAACAGGCAGAGACAGAGGTGGAATCTTTCCCTTATTATTCTCGGAGCCCCGAGTGTGCATATAGGAAAGACCACATAATAACTACTTTGTTTCCTGAGTGGGTACACTCAGAGACAGAGAAGTTGATACCAACTCAAACAGAGCAAAGAAAAATAGATTAGAGCAGAGCAAAACATAGAGAGTCAGATACAAAATCAATACCTCATGCCAAAGGTTTTCAAATGCCATATCAAAATAAAATAGAGTACCAAAAATATTTAAATATTTTTCACATACTGAAAAATAAGGTCGGAGCATCTTTCTAAATAAATGCACAAATTTTCATATTTTTCATATCACTATCTTTCACATTTCAGAAACAGCATGACAAAAATATAGCTTATGTCTACACAATGCATGTCAAAAAATATTTTTCTCTTTTTCATACCGATTTCATGAGTAATGCAAAGAAACGACCGATGTTGTTTTTCCCAAAGTTCTCAATTCATAACAAAACATGCAAAGCTTTCAGAAAGTCAACCTTAGTCTCAAATATTTGTGTAAAACTTAGCATATAAACCATGCTTACCTGTACTTCTTAGCTTTTCAGCATTTACCTACAACAATGCGAAAGGAAAATCAATCGTCACCTATAAAAAGGACAATTAACTTGAATAAATTTTCAATTGAACACGTTACCTCTTATTTACACCTAAAATACTTAAACCGCCTATTTAATTTCTCAAAACCTAAAATCCTCTTAACTCTAAAAAAATACCATCACTTTCTAAATTTCTCAATAACTACTTAATAGAATTCATACAGTAGGAAATAATTGAATAAATAATCTGTTTAATATGATTATCAATTAATACTAAATAATATAATTAAACCTTTAATATTTTCTGCTAAATCAAGTATATGGGCTATTTAATTATCCAGGTAAAATTATACTTTATAAAAAAAATATTAATAAATAATACCAGGTAACCATAGTTTCTTACTGTAATAAAATAAAGTCTGTTAAAAGTTGCTAATGCAATTTCTAAAAAAATGCACCAACCCACTTTAAACATCAAACTTAAAAAAGAAAACCCATTAAAAGATATTCCTACGATTTTTGAATTATAAAAACTCAACTCAACCCGATTTGAAACAAAGTTCATTTAACAATATGGCCAACTGGTAGAACTTGAAAAAACATCATTTACAAATATTTGGCTAAATCTTTCAAAATAAAGGGGGCATCAAAGTAAATTAAAAACCACCCTCTTGCACACTAGGGTTACAGAAGTAAAAGACAACACAAATAGAGGAAAACATTTGAGCGGCGGGAAAACTTACCCTGCAAATAGAGTATATGGACACCATGCAACTTCTTTTCTAGGCGGCCATACTAAGGTCACCAACAGTGGCCTCCGTGTGTGGTGGTAGAGCTGAGAGAGAGGGAGATAGAGAGAGATGAGAGAGAGAGAGAGAGAGAGAGAGAGAGAGAGAGAGGGAGGAGAGACGAAGAGAGAGCTTGGCATGAGAGAGACGGAAACTCACCATGAGACAGCGAGGAGGCATGCGACGATCTGGGGTGGCAAAAAATAGATTGGGGGTTCCAGGAAGTTTGTGGTGGCATTTTCTGTGGCAGTACTAGTGGCTAAGATGTCCGTTCAAGGAGGGCTATGGATGGCCTTAGGGTGCTCTGTTTCGGGTGCAATAAAAATGGAGGCTGGGTTGGGTTGTGCATGACGGAGTTCCGATGGTGGTTCTCGCTGCATGGTTGTGACGAAGGAAAGGGCTATGTTGTTTTCATAGAGTCTCCGACGTGAAGCAATGCCTTTCGAGATGATTGAACAGAGGAGAGAAGCTGTTGTTTGGTTCACGGAGGAGGGATGCTCAACAACGCTGATTACTTTTTGGCATGATCTTGTTTGGTTCAGCGGAGGCTAACGAGTGCGTGGGACAGGTTCTTGTTGAGAACACAGAGGTGCTAGGCCGAGGAGGCTGACCAGTGGTGGTTGGATGGTGGCGTTTCCAGGTGCCTTGTGACTAGGTGCAGAGAAGATAGATAAATATATATATATATATATATATATATATATATATATATATATATATATATAGAGAGAGAGAGAGAGAGAGAGAGAGAGAGCATCTACAAGGTGAAGTGTATTGAGAAACTGAAATGCCTGGCATTAAAGGAGTGCACAAGAAAGGGCAAATAAAAAGGAGAAATGTGGTTACGTGCAAGAGGGCAACAATTACCATGCAGTTGCCGAGCTTGATGCAAGGAATCTCCTAATGGGATGCTTGGAGAATGAGATGAGATAAGAATTTTAGGAATAGTAGTATGATAGTTTGTAAATAATAGTAAGATAGTTTGAATTACATATTTATTGGGTTTTGAAAAATGAGAGAGAAAAAGTTTAATAAAAAAATATTATAAATTAAAATATTGTTATAATATAATTTCTTAATATTATTTTTGTTTTGGAATTTGAAAAAGTTGAATTATTTTTTGTTTTTATTTAAAAGTTTGAGAAAGTTATAATAATTAGTTTTAAAAAGTTGTAATAATTAGTTTGAAAGTATTTGTATTTGAATGATGCTTGAGAAGGAAATGAGATGAGATGAGATGAGATGAGTTGAAATGAGATAGGATGAGATAAAAAAAAACTTTTCCAAACATCCCCTAAGTTGACAAAGAATTATCAACAGGCATCAAATGAGACCAAAAGGTTTTCTAAGTGAAGTCATAGCACTTAATGCTGATGAGTGCGAAATATGATGTTTATAGTGAAAGCGTTACGATCTGCTAAAGCAGCTAAGAGTTTTTGGTGAAAGTGATTTGATCTATCAAAAACTAAAGGGTAATAATGGTGAAGGCATTACAATTTTCCTAGGTTTTTCTTCTCTGTATAATGTACTCACAATTGGTCAAGGGGCTTGTGATGTGGTGTAATAACTAGCAAAGCACACGGTGTATGGGGAACCTCAAGGTATCCACCCTCTGTAAGAACAAGAACAAGAAAGGAATGATATTTGACAAAATCAAGGATGTCATAAATGCATGAAGTTTCGATGATGAAAGTAAGCATGTCATGAAATATGAAATTCTGATGATGATATTTATTTTAAGAAGCAAGTTCATGTCAATCATATATATACATCATGATTATTATTGTGCATGCCTTGTCAATTGTTAGTAGATTAGTAGTATAACCTGCTGAGATATGTGAAAATCTCACCGTAGTAGTCTCAACTAGCATTTTCACCTGGAATGGTAAAAGTTTTACCAAGTTATAATGAAGAAGGATGAACCAACCTTGACGAGATTGATTAGTGAGAGACTAAGCCTAGAGGATCTCTTGGAGATGATCCTCCAGTTTGTTAATGTCATTTTACTGTTGATAGTTGAGTTACGTGAGTAGCTCAATTTGTAGTTAGGAAATTATGTAGACATCTGTAACTAAGGAGGTCCTACTCTAGTACAATGCTTCTTTTGATGTGAGACTATGCTTTTGTTGGATGTTGAACTAGTATCTATATTAATGTTATGAAAAATATTTTTGGATCTTAGTCGATTCTGGTACAATTTAAAAATGTACAAAATTTTCACTACAATTGTTTTATATTGCTAAATGTATGATAGGTGCATTGCATATTATCTGTCATGAACGAGTGTATGTAACCTCGTGTTGCATGTCCCAACGCTTCAATCTCCATTAAATCCCAAGCAGAAGGTGGGAGCATCACATTTTATCATTTCACTTGTCAAACCTACTCTTTTAAAATATAAATAACTAAAAACCCTCGTATTGTGTACTACTTAAAGCCAACCACATGGAGTCCTTACTTCTACCTCTTCAGATATCTATGCTCATTGTTTATCAAACCTAAACACTACAACATTAACCAACAAAGGAATCAATTTTGAGAAAAAAAAAATTGTACTTTTCTGTTGCAATCACAAGTCTTACACAATCAATTATTCAACACAGCATGGGTCATCAAAAGGATCTTGGAGACCCACCAAAGCACAAAAGTCAGGATCTTTCAGAAAATGAATTTCTATTCAAAGAGTGCATAACTACATGGATAAGCTCACATTCATCCATGATCTACCATCTCCTTTTCACTTTGCACTCCTAAGTACTAAAATATTTAATTTATCACATAGATCAGTTGACTCTTCGACCATAAGTCCATCATTCCAAGTGACTATAAATACATTGACGTTTCAACGGTACTCTTGAGTTTTCGAAGGGAACAATTCGCATCATTCGATTAGGGCAATGTCAACTTAAGTTTTAATAACGTTTCATTAGATTTCCTATCTTTATTAACTTTAAGCCCATATATCAAATAGACTGTCATAATTGTTAATTTGATAAATCATATCACAAGAAAACAATATGTAATAAATATAGTGTACTGTATACAATTACATCAAAAGAAATAAGTTAGCTCAATATACGTATGCAATAGAACAAAATATAGGCCTGCAACCTGATGGCCCAAACCTGACTTTGGACCCAACCCAAAATAGTTAGAAGAGACCACCAAACCGACCCAGTATGGCCCGATCAAATTGGTTCGGGTCAAAATTCAAGTTTATCCTTTTTTCTTCTTTTGCGTGAAGGAGAAAGAGTAGGTGACTTGACTTTTTATGTTTTTGAGGCATATCATTACTTGCAAGTCGACACCCTTCATTTAAGTTTTCCTAGCAAACTAGTCACTCTTGAACCCTTGATTTAATATGAATGCAAATCTTGGACAATAAAAAACTAAAAGAAACTAGTTTTCCTAGCAAACAACTAGACCACTCAAGAAAAAAAAAAAGAATGTTAGAGAAGAAAAAAATAATTAACCACCCATAGTTTTCTCAACAGACAACCAGACAACTTAGGAAGAGAGAGAGAGAGAGAGAGAGAGATGATAGAAAGTCAGAGAAGGAAAAAAAAGTATGAAAAAACTAAATATCATTGAAGAAGTACAAACCTAACCCATTGCAGAAGAAATGAGAGCAATAAGAAATCGTTCTGCTCTGGATTTGACCATCTAACCAAAGAGTGAGGTTTGCTAGCAATGTGAGGAAGGGTGAACCAATAAAAACTACTTTTAGATCTTAAACAAGGAAGAAAAGCTTTTAGAAAACCCAAGAATGGAGCCAATAGGACCTAAAACTTTACACTAAATGGAGGTGGCAACAACTACAAAGAGAAGATAGAAGTTTGGCAGTGGGGCTAAGAAAAGTGGGGGCTAGAGTTTGATGCAGGCGTAAAAAAATGTTTTTACGTGTCGATTATGTTCGACATTTAGTGGGTTAGATGATATTCAACCTGACTTTATCAGATTGGGTTAGATTGGATCATGCAGGCAGATCAAACTAATGGCTTTTTTGCATAGGCCTATATGTAAAAAGTTATTTGCTTCCCCTCTTTATGTCACAAAATTGATTAATTATGATAAATGAAGAAATATGTATAATGGAATATGAAATATGATATGCACTTAATGGAAAGATATGTTCTGCATATCAAATATCGCAAGTTATTTGAAATTTAAAAATAACCGAACAAAACTCATCCAATACAAAACAAATCATTTTCGTAAATAAGGAAAATTGAACCAAATTCTGAAAACTAAATTCAAATATCTTTGCTAAATTCTAAAATCTATATTCTCTTTCAAGTATCCAAGATTAAAATAGATCAACAAACCAAATTGTTTGACCTTGACAAAATGTCATATAAATTTATAAATGACCTTATAAAAAACCAAATTGTTTGACCTTTTTTATTTAATTGTTCTTTTACCTTTGTTTCGTCATATTTTTTTCTCTCATTAAAATCTTAAAAAATTAAATCTATATTCTTTCTATTCTAAATTTTTTATTAGTATAGTATAGCTTGTTTTTATCTTAAGATAAATTTTTTATTCTTTTTTTTAATGGGTCAAATAATCTTTTAAGTGTTTTTTTTTTTTTGGGTCTTTCACCTTTTCAACTTTCTAGTTTTTTCTCCTTTCCTATTTCCCTTTCTCTCTCTATTTTCTCTAATCTCGTATTTCATATCCTATTGTGATAATTGAGAGATAACATAACTCTAATTTAATACTTGACCGAGTAGGCTCAAAATGCAGCCCACCGATCAACAAAAAAAAAGGGTATAGTGCTGAGTGCACCATTTTGACCTTAGGGTTTGAGTTTTCCCTTTCTTTCCCCCTCCCATTTCTTTGTTTTGAGAAAAAATAAAAGAAGAGAAGGACAATGTTTTAATATGGGAGGATAATCTTCTTGGGATGAGAAAATCTTAAAATTTTCCTGGAGTAGAACAAGAAGAATAGAAAATCCAGGTCCATAATATTCCCATCACAGTAGAAATCATTGTGTGAGCGTTTTAATTTCTTGTAATTTATCAAAATGAAGGAATCAGTTTTGTTTGTAAAAAGTTGTTGTTCATACCTATTGATAATCATAGTAATTGAAATATGGAAGGTCATAAAGTTGAGAAAATCTTTTCAATTAATAAGGACTCTTAAGGGTAATAATTTGTTTAATGGTAACTTTATCAAAGGCAATAATGGGGGGTTCATGAGGAGAAGGTTGAGGCTATAAACTGCAAGGAATTTTAGAGATGATAATTGAGTTTGTGTCCACCAATATGAATTCATAAAAATGCTTGGTTTTCTTAAAATCCTATGGGATATAGGGCCAGCCTAGTAGAAGAAATCCACTTGGTGATATAATTTTCCACTATTTTTGTAAACATTAGCAACCATAGTTATTTCTTGAAAATGATTTCATATTTCATATTCAAATAATCCATCAATGTTTCATTCATATAGTACATCTCGTGAGATAATAGATGTAAAAAATTTAGTAGACATACTTGATTTTATTGAAATCATACTTACAAAAAAGATTAATTCACAAGGTTAGGGGACTGGAAGACATGAAGGTAGAAGATTACAAAGAAAGTATGTCTTTTCAAATGATGGAGAAGGGAAGAGCATAAGATGATATTTTTCCAAATACCCTCATTTGATTACAAACTTTGATTTTATAGACACCTAAATAGTAACTTTATATATTAATATAATAATGGACGCTCAAAAGTCCTTTGTCTTCATGCATCGGCGAAGATAATGCTAGTCCAAGTGGGAGAAACAGTAAAAATTGATGTTGTTAGTAATAACTAGATATTATATAACTTGCAATAATAGAAGCTAGATTATAAATAATCTAACAACATATAATTAAAAAAAGAAAATACAGCTAACATGTAATAAATGTAACATATATAATACTTATATCATAATCTTTAGAACATGTTCAGACGAGCTAAATCAAGCCCACATGAGATTTTATTATGTGCTTAAATTGAGTTAAGTTAAAATTGTATGAATTTGTCTCGTTTAACACTCAAACCAATATTGGCATTCACAAATAGTTCATTTATTAAAAGAGCTTACTGATATTCTAAGCCTTCTATACCATACACTGCTTACGTGGTATGATTTAACTTGAAAAACAAATTTTAAAATTTAAATTTACTAATCAAATCTTAGCATTTAAATAATGTGGATGGTATGTTCTACACACAAACTCGAAAATAAAATAACTCATTAAAAAGACACACTTAAATGAAATATATATGAGTTGAGCTTGAGCATTGAACAAATTACAAAACATCATCATTTTACGAATCTTCAGAACTCTCTCCTCTCCCAGGAACTTGCAATTTCGCACTCGTATTTCATTCCTCTCTCTAGAAAGGTTGAGATGAAGTTAGTGGGATCACTTAGATTCTAATAGAATTGAGGTGGATGTGAGACAAAGTTGGTTTTCTATGTAGGTAGCTCCGTAGCTAAAAAAATCAGAAGGTGGAAAATTCGGTGGAGAAGGAAGGATGAATTAGAAAAAAAAAAAAAAAAAAAAGGAGAAATCTCGTTTAACAGAGGAAGAGTGTAATAGCCCGCTAGAAATTCAACAGTGAAATTTCTATAGACCATAGAAACCTCGTGAATACCCCATAAGTTTTCACGAATCAATCAATCGCACAGGTTTTAGTCTGTCAACATAGTCAGTGTTATAACTCACTATAGTGCCAGAAATACGATTTTAATTGTTTGAGATAGTTAAAACTGTCAGAATACGTTATAGTCTACACCACTAGGCTCAATTGAATATTTAGGATTTTATAGCGCAATAACCTATTTTCATAATTTCGGACGAAACGGCTGTTCGAAATTATGAATTTAGTTATAGGGGCACTTCAGGATTGAGTTTTGGTAAACAGTTTTCACTATAGGTTAATATGAATATTTAGGATTTTTTAGTACTAATTTTATTATGCATTTTTTTGGAGTGAATAGTAACCTCAATAAGCGTATTAAGTGCAGTGTTTTCAAAATTACAGTGTGGAATATCCAAATTAGGTTAGAGAAGTTTTATTTGGACACTTGGCAAGATCTTAGCCACACATAGTGAATAGTATTAGATAATTGGCATAAACAGAAACCATTAGATGGATTTGTGAAGGAAATCAAGGTGTAAGATCATGCCACCTAAGCAAAACTTTTTTCATCTGATCAACCAAACTGACCTAGATCAAAGAGGGTTTCAACCCTAGTAAAACCCTAAATGGTTGGAATCCAATTAAAACCCCAAAAACTTGGTTGAAACCGAAACCCTAAACGGTTTCCCTAAACCCTAAAATTGGCCTTCAAACCCTTTTCGATCCAATTTCTAGCATTGTGTTTAATCACTTGATTAAATCACTTCCACATGCTATTAATTTCTCAAATCCTTGTTATGACATCATTATCCAACCTTTTAAACCTTGGAAATTTGTTTGGGCTAAGAAAAATTGGATTTGGGCTTGATAGCATCTCAAACCCTAACCAAACTCCCTTTAAACCTCAAATTGAAGCCCACTTGGTTGAGGTCCACGAATTTGGCCACCTTGGCAAGGATTCTTGGAGAAGTTTCCTCCTCCACATGGCAAACCATTCACTGCCCTTGGCTGTGCCCAATAGTGCCTTGATGAGATGGAGAAACCCACCCCATCAACCTCCATAACTCACAGCTTCTGCAGGCTGTCCTCTCCCTTCACTATTCTCCACTTTATGTCAGATATCTACCTCCAATCAATGGTCATTCAGGTCCATATCTTCCCCCTACAGAATTCTTGAGTCGTGCAAGTCACACTTACTTCACTTTCATCACTTCTTCACCCCGTTCTTAGAGAGAAACCTAAAAGAGCTCTCTCGGGTAGATTTCTGTATGTTTTTACGTAGAGATTTTTGACCTTTTGTAAGTATTTTCACATGATGACTCCTTCATAAAAGTTTTTCCCCTTTGAGTCTAGTTTTTGTATATATATTATTCGTATCATTACATGGTCATTTGGTCGGTCAAAAGTATTTTTAACCATGGAAAGGTCATTCTGGGCGTGAATCTGAAGAGTACGTTATGTTTTGGAATTTTTGACCAAGCTAATGGACATATCTTGGTCCGAAAATTTTATGGAGTGTTCTTAGCATGTGTTTAAGAGTGTTCATTGAGGTTTTGTTGCATGACTAAAACTTTTAATGATTGATTTTCTTAGATCTAGAAACTTGAAAACTGGAAGTGGAAAAACAATTTTTATTTGGAGAAAGTTTGAATATTTCGTGGTTTGATCTTACTCTAATGGCTTTGATATTTTTATATGATGATCCTAAGTCTCTTATTTTAATGTTAGGATGTTATTTTGTAGATATTTAGCATTAGTTTCAAAGATATGATTTTTCTATGCAAGAGGATTCCAGTTAGGCCTAAGATTTGATGTGTTTGGGTTAAATCTATGTTTTATTGATTTTTAGCCATGTGATTTTAATTTTGATGGTTGTATATTCTTTAAGACGCATTCTTAAACCATGTGATGCTTTATTTCGAAGATCTCACATTCTTAAGCCATTGATCAAGAGATTTATCAAAACTAGTTGATGAAAAAGTTTCTGTTTTTGGACAAAGTGTAAAACCAAAAACTCCAAGTGTTATTATGTGATTTTGGTGACTTTAGTTTGATTATTTAAAGCATGTTTAATCTTAGGATGATGTTATGAATATGTTAGAAGTAAGATTTGATTTTTAGAATTCTTGGAGATGTTTTGATTTAGGGTCAAAACTTATGATTAAGTGTTTAGATCTTTTTACAAAAAGTTTGGTGTTAATTATTAGATTTTTCTAAATGGATGTTTTAAGTATGGTTGTAAACTTAGAATAGGAAGATCTTTGTTGCAAAATTTTGGTTTAAGCATTCATTTTGAAGTTGGAAGGAATTGCAACAAAAATCAAGAGAAGTGGCCTATGGATGTTTCAGCCATAATGTGTTTTCTATATTGTGATTTGTTTTAAATCTTTTTGAGTTAATATTTGAGTTTAGGAGAAAATTTACATGAGGAATGTAAGTTTTAGAAATTTTTGGAGTTAGGATGTGAAATTCTTAAGTTAGGGGTAAGATGGTCATTTTCCTACATGTAGAGGGTAAAATGGTAATTTTACTCTAAGTTAGCTTGTTTTCATGTTTCTAATTGTTAGTAATTAAATTTCTAACTTTTAGAATACCTTTTTACAGTTCTTCGTGTTTCGTGTTTTATTCTCGTAGAACGCGACGATCGAGGTAAGTTAGCTCTTAACTTACTATCAGTTTATTGTGTATGTATGATGAGTAAGGGAACTACAATTTATGTATGTATGTTATCATATATGTCATGCCATGTAATTACATGTTTATCTGTTACGCGTGATTTATTCTTTCATGAATATTTATCTGTTACACAATTTTTTTGTCATGTAATGTTGTATGTTATAAGTATGCGAAGTTAAGTATGCCATATGTTACATGTATGTCATATCATATAATATTCACTGTTGCAAGTATGTCACGTCAAGTATGACATCTGTTACATGTTCGGTCATGTTACGAAGTGTTTCCATCTCAAGTAAGTCATGTCTTTCAAGTTACGTCTAAGTCTAGCATACTCGTGATGTAATCATTATGATTGTCCGAGTATCTCCACTTGTAATTCACACGAGATACTTTTGGCGAAATCATTTTGATTGTCAGACTGCCGTTCAAATTCAATTATGCAGATACTTCTAGCGTAATCATTCTGATTGTTAGGGTATCTTATTTAAAATACTCGTGATGGAATCATTCTGATTGTCAGAGTATTACTAGGTACTCCTGGTGTAATTATTCTAATTGCTAGGGTACGTGTTTTAAGATACTCGTGATGGAATCATTCTGATTGTCAGAGTATTACTAGGTACTCCTGGTATAATCATTCTGATTGCAAGGATACATGTTTTAAGATACTCGTGATGGAATCATTCTGATTGTCAGAGTATTACTAAGTACTCCTGGTGTAATCATTCTAATTGCTAGGATACATGTTTTAAGATACTCGTGATGGAATCATTCTGATTGTCAGAGTATTACTAGGTACTCCTGGTGTAATCATTCTGATTGCTAGGTACGTGTTTTAAGATACTCGTGATGGAATCATTCTGATTGTCAGAGTATTACTAGGTACTCCTGGTGTAATCATTCTGATTGCTAGGGTAGTGTTTTAAAATACTCGTGATGGAATCATTCTGATTGTCTGAGTATCTCTGATGGAATATGTTGGGCGGAATCATTCTGATTGTTCACTATTTCTGATGAAACAACTGGCGGAATCATTTTTTATTGTCAAAATTCAAGTCCAAGTTCATGTTAAGTAAAGAAGTAAGATTCCAAATTCATGTCAAGAAGTTAAGAATAAGCAATCATGATGACCCCATGAGATAAGAATAAGTTTCAGATCAAGTCCACGTTAAGTCAAGTTTCAGATCAAGTTCATGTTATGTTATGTTATGCTCACGTACAAGTTATGTTCATGTTCACTTTAAGTTTCAAGTTCATGTTCATATCATGTTATGTTCATGTTTATGATATGTTCAAGCTCATGTTCATGTCATGTTATGTTGCTAGTTCATGTTACGTTTCAAGTTCATGTTTCTGTCATGTTATGTTCACGTACGTGTTATTTTCAAGTTCATGTTCCTGTTATGCTATGTTCACGTTCATATTATGTCTCAAGTTCACGTTTATGTCATGTTATGCTTAGGTTTATGTTAAGTTCAAGTTCATATTTATGTTATGCATGTTCACGTTCATGTTATGTTTCAAATCCATGTTATATTTCAAGTTTTACGTTCATGTTATGTTGCTAGTCCATGTTATGTTTTAAGCTCAAGTTCATGTCATGTTAAGTCAAGTTCAGTTCACTTTTAAGTTCAGGTTATGTCATGCTATATGTCAAGTTATGCTATACTTATTTACGACTTTATTTATGCATTTATGCTCTTACTGCCATGCATGCATCTTTAACCTGTGTGGGAGTTTCCTGTTAACTTACTGAGATTTGTAATCAAATCTCATCGTGGTAGTCCCAACTACCATTCCCCCCTAATGGTAGGCGATGTGTCAGGATCAGAGCAGGGAGCAGACATTGGTAGACTGAAGGACGTTGATTAGACGCCGCAGACACGACGCGGAGCTTACAGTTTCCATAGTTAGTTTTTGGACAGTATTCTGGCCTCGTTAGTCGAGTTACATAAGTTACTCGACGAACTTCCTTAATAGTGTATTTTGGTAATGTAAATATGGAGTCTGGTCTCCCATGTTTTTGAAGTTACAATCTGCTAAGACTCGTATTGAAATCATGGATTTTTATTTTGTTAAGTATGCTTGGATTACGATTTAACTATTTGGGATATTATAAGTTTGGTGCATAGTATTGCTCAAGAAAAAAAAATTATCCGCTGTGAATATTGCATCTTATATGTCATGAACGGGGGCAAGTAACCTTGTGTTGCATATCCCGACACTTCAGATGTCCGTTCGATCCCAAGCGGAATTTAAGGGCGTCACAAAGAGGCTCTTAGAATAGAGCTTGATAACGATTTATCGAAAGAATTAAATTACCAAGGAGAGTAAACCTTGGTAGGGAGGGTTTGTGTTGAAAGGAGTATCAGTCAAGAAGTGATTGAATCTACAATGGCTAAAGTGTGGAGGACAAGAAAGAGAGCAAAGTTTCTTAAACTCAGAACAAAGACTTTCATTGTTACATTTGCTATCAAGCTTATAAGAATTGTGTATAGGAGGAGGCCATGGTTGTTTGATACCATATGTTTGTGATAATGATGTCTGATGGTTATACTCCACCCTAGAGGATGAATTTTACTTTGGTATGATTTTGGGTCCAAATGAACAACCTACCACTAGCTTGTACGAACAAAGAATATGGGGAACATATAGGAGTTACAATCGGCCAGGTGGAAGAGGGGGATGTGCAGGAGGATGGTAGTGGATGGGGAATTTTCTAAGGATACTTATCATTCTAGACCTATCAAAACCTTTGGCAAGAAGAAGTACTATTAAGTTCAAAGAGGAAAAAGCTCTAGATTCCTCTCAAGTATGAAGATTTGCCTCATTTTTGTTTTACATGTGGGTGTATAACCCATGGGTCCTAAGGATGTCTTGGGAAGAAGGTAGGGGAAGCTCAATTTAGAGCGTGGTTGAGAGTGAGGCCTAGAGTTAAGAAGAATGAGTCAGCTAGAAGCTCAAATTGGGAACAAGTGAAAAAGAAGTAAGTTTTAGAGATGAGAGTTGTAATAGCCCGCTAGAAATTCAATGGTGGAATTTCTATAGACTTTAGAAACCTCGTGAAAACCCCATAAGTTTTCACGAATCGATCAATCGCACATGTTTTAGTCTGTCAACGTAATCAGTGTTATCACTCACTATGGTACCAGAAATGCGATTTTAATTGTTTGAGGTAGTTAGAAGAGTCAGATTAAATTATAGTTTACGCCATTAGACTCAGTTGAATATTTAGGATTTTATGGCCCAATAACTCATTTTCATAATTTCGAACGAAACGGCTATTCGAAACTGTGAATTTATTTATAGGGGCACTTTGGAGTTGAGTTTTGGTAAACAGTTTTCACTGTAGGTTAATATGAATATTTAGGATTTTTTAGTACTAAGTTTATTACTCTTTTTTTTGGAGTGAATAGTAATCTCGATAAGCGTACTAACTGCAGTGTTTACAAAATCACTGTGTAGAATGTCCAAATTAGGTTAGAGAAGTTTTATTTGGACACTTGGCAAGATCTTAGCCACACATAGTGAATAGTATTAGATACTTGGTATAAAGAGGAACCATTAGATGGATTTGTAAAGGAAATCAAGGTGTGAGATCATGCCACCTAAGTAAAACATTTTTCATCTGATCAACCTTTTGAGCCAGATCAAAGAGGCTTTTAACCCTAGTGAAACCCTAAATGGTTGGAATCCAATTGAAACCCCAAAAACTTGGTTGAAACCGAAACCCTAAACGGTTTCCCCAGACCCTAAAGTTAGCCTTTAAACCCTTTTTTATCCAATTTCTAGCATTGTGTTTAATCACTTGATTAAATCACTTTCACATGCTATTAATTTCTCAAATTCTTGTTATGACATCTTTATCCAACCTTTTAAACCTTGAAAATTTGATTGGGCCAAGAAAAATTGGATTTGGGCTTGATAACATCTCAAACCCTAACCAAACCTCCTTTAAACCCCAAATTGAAGCCCACTTGGTTGAGGCCCACGAATTTGGCCACCTTAGCAAGGCTTCTTGGAGAAGGTTCCTCCCCCACATGGCAGACTATTCACTGCCCTTGGCTGCACCCAATAGTGCCTTGATGAGATGGAGAAACTCACCTCATCAACCTCCATGCCTCACAGCTTCTGCAAGCAGTCCTTTCCCCTCTCTATTCTCCACTTTATGTCACATAGCTACCTTCAATCAATGATCATTCAAGTCCATATCTTCCCCCTACAGAAGTCTTGAGTTGTGCAAGACACACTTACATCCTTTTCATCACTTATTCACCCCGTTCTTAGAGAGAAACCCAAAAGAGCTCTCTCGGGCAGATTTCTGAGTCTTTTTGCATGGAGCTTTTTGAATTTGTAAGTATTTTCACATGATGACTCCTTCATAAAAGTTGTTCCTCTTTGAGTCTAGTTTCCGTAGATATATTATCCATATCATTCCATGGTCATTTGGTTGGTCAAAAGTATTTTTAACCATGGAAAGGTCATTCTGGGCGTGAATCTGAAGAGTATGTTATGTTTTGGAGTTTTTGACCAAGCTAATGGACATATATTGGTCCGAAAATTTTATAGAGTGTTCTTAGAATGTGTTTAATAGTGTTCATTGAGGTTTTGTTGCATGACTAAAGCTTTTGATGATAGATTTTATTAGATCTAGAAACTAGAAAACTGGAAGTGGCAAAACAATTTTTATTTGGAGAAAGTTTGAATATTTCGAGGTTTGATCTTACTCTAAAGGTTTGATATTTTTATATGATGATCCCAGATCTCTTATTTTCATGTTAGGATGTTATTTCAAAGATATTTAATATTAGTTTCAAAGATATGATTTTTCTATGCAAGAGGATTTTGGTTAGGCCTAAGATTTGATGTTTTTGTATTAGATCCTTGTTTTATTGATTTTTAGCCATGTGATTTTAAGTTTGATGGTTGGATCCTATTTAAGACACATTCTTAAACCATATGATGTTTTAGTTTGAAGATCTCATCTTTGTAAGCCATGGATCAAGAGATTTATCAAAACTAGTTGATGAAAAAGTTTCTATTTTTGGACAAAGTGTAAAACTAAAAACTCCAAGTGTTATTTTGTGATTTTGGTGACTTTAGTTTGATGATTTAAAGCATTTTAATCTTAGGATGATGTTATGAATATGTTAGAAGTAAGATTTGATTTTTGGAATTCTTGGAGATGTTTTGATTTAGGGTCAAAACTTGTGATTAAGTGTTTAGATCTTTTTACAAAAAGTTTGGTGTTAATTATTAGATTTTTCTAAATGGATGTTTTAAGTATGGTTGTAAACTTAGAATAGGAAGATCTTTGTTGCAAAATTTTGGTTTAAGCATTAGTTTTGAAGTTGGAAGGAATTGCAACAAAAATCAAGAGAAGTGGCCTATGGATGTTTCGGCCATAGTGTGTTTTCTATATTTGTAATTTGTTTTAAATCTTTCTGAGTTAATATTTGAGTTTAGGAGAAAATTTACATGAGGAATGTAAGTTTTGGAAATTTTTGGAGTTAGGATGTGAAATTCTTAAGTTAGGGGTAAAATGGTTATTTTCCTACATGTAGAGGGTAAAATGGTAATTTTACGCTAAGTTAGCTTGTTTTCATGTTTCTAATTGTTAGTGATTAAATGTCTAACTTTTAGAATACTTTCTTACAGTTCCTCGTGTTTCACGCTTTATTCTCTTAGAACGCGACGATCGAGGTAAGTTAGCTTCTAACTTACTATCAGTTTATTATGTATGTATGATGGGTAAGGGAACTAAAATTTATGTATGTATGTTATCATATATGCAATATCATGCCACGTCATTACATGTTTATCTGTTATGCATGATTTATTCTGTCAGGAATATTTATCTGTTACACAATCTATTCTATCACGTATTGTTATATGATATAAGTATGCCATGTTAAATATGTTATATGTTACATGTATGTCATATCATGTAATATTCACCATTGCAAGTATGTCATGTTAAGTAAAGAAGTCAGATCAAGTTTATGTTAAGTCAAGTTTCAGATCACGTTTATGTTAAGTTATTCATGTCAATCACGACCCTAAGTGCTAGGATGGGGTAATATCCTAGTGGAACTCCTTTGTTTACGCTGGAGTGTCTAAATAGGTGTGAAATTTCCTGAGTTGATGAAGTATAGTCAACAGGTTGTGAATGGGACCTAATTAGCTGGTCACCGGAGCGCGCCAGGCACTAACTCCGATGGTGCCATATTTTATTTTACGTATATTCATGGGGCCACAACAACTGTGAAGCATGAAGTATGAGGCCACAACAACTGTGGAGCATACACTACGTGAGACACAGCAATTGTGACACGTATAATATGTGGGACCACAACAACTGTGGAGTACATATTAACGCATTCACAGCTGGTGTAGATACTTGTGTTGTGATGCGGTAATCGGCAGGGACACACGGCTCTAGAGGACCCTGTAGCACCCATATGGTCACGTTATTAATTAAGCCTATTGAATAAGATTCCAAGTTCATGTCAAGAAGTTAAGAATAAGCAATCATGGTGACCCCATGAGATAAGAATAAGTTTCAGATCAAGTCCAAGTTAAGTCAAGTTTCAGATCAAGTTCATGTTATGTTATGTTATATTATGCTCACGTACAAGTTATGTTCATGTTCACATTAAGTTTCAAGTTCATATTCATATCATGTTACGTTTATGTTTATGATATGTTCAAGCTCACGTTCATGTTATGTTATGTTCATGTTCATGTTATATTTCAAGTTCACGTTCCTGTCATGTTATGTTCACGTACATATTATTTTCAAGTTCACGTTCATGTTATATTATATTCACGTTTACATTATGTCTCAAGTTCACGTTTATGTCATGTTATGATCAGGTTTATGTTAAGTTCAAGTTCATATTTATGTTATGCATGTTCACGTTCATGCTATATTTCAAGTCCATGTTATGTTTCAAGTTTCACGTTCATGTTATGTTGCTAGTCCATGTTATGTTTTAAGCTCAAGTTCATGTCATGTTAAGTCAAGTTCAGTTCACATTTAAGTTCAGGTTATGTCATGCTATATGTCAAGTTATACTATGCTTATTTACGACTTTAATTATGCATTCATGCTTTTACTGCCATGCATGCATCATTAACCTATGTGAGAGTTTCTTGTTAACTTACTGAGATTTGTAATCAAATCTCATCGTGGTAGTCCCAACTACCATTCCCCCCGAATGGTAGGCGATATGTCAGGATCAGAGCAGAGAGCGGACTTTGGTAGATTGAAGGAGGCTGACTAGACGGTGCAGACACGACGCGGAGCTTACAGCTTCCATAGTTAGTTTTTGGATAGTATTCTGGCCTCGTTAGTTGAGTTACAAGAGCTACTCGATGAATTTCCTCAATAGTGTATTTTGGTAATGTAAATATGGAGTCTGGTCACCCATGTTTTTGAGGCTATAGTCTTCTAAAACTCGTACTGAAATCGTGGATGTTTATTTTGTTAAGTATGCTTGGATTACGATTTAATTATTTTGGATGTTATAAGTTTGGTGCATAGTATTGCTAAAGAAAAAAATATTATCCGCTGTGAATATTGCATAATGTTAGATGCATGTTAGGAACATTGCATCTTATATGTCATGAACGGGGGTAGGTAATCACATGTTGCATGTCCCGACGCTTCAGATTACCGTTCGATCCCAAGCGGAATCTGGGGGCGTCACAAGAGTTGAGTGATTTAAGAAGGGGATGAATTGGTGGGAAAGAAAATTTGGGGGGGGGGGGGGGACAAAGGGAATTAAGTGAGAAGTCAGGTTTGGGATTGGTAGTTGTAGATGTTAGCCAAATGGGTGAAAGGGAACATGGGAAATGGGAGAGTACCATAGAGTCAGAGGCGAGAAATCAAGAGATATGAGGAGCAATTAATGAGGTACTAAGCATAATATGGAAAAAGAAAACAAGACAGAAAGTAATGAGAAAGGCAAAGGAGTAGATGATGAAAAGGTAGGATGTAAGGGGCTTTGCATGAGTTCATAGTGTGTTATGTTAAATGATGTAGTGAAGGAACATGAAGTTGCATTACCACCAAACACATGTGACACAAACAAAAAAGCCCAGCTTAAAAGAGCATAGGAGAGACGAGCTAGAGAAAAAGGTAAAGGAGATGCAACTTTAAATGTATGTACTTCTTTGAAAAGAATTATGAGTGTTGAGATGGGTAGGGATGAGGAGAAACTGGGTAGTAAAAAAGTTAAAGTGACTTGTGATGTAGATGAAGAGGCCCAATCAGATGTATTGGTAGTGGCTATTGATTAGCCCCACCAATCCCAATGAAAACACTAGGCCCGGATTGGTTACACAATACCAAAAAACTCATCTCAACTCATCATTACAACTTTTTCAAATCCCCATACAAAATATAATAAACAATTTTACTTTTTCGAATCCTAATACAAAATTAATATTACAAAATTATATTATAACAATATTTTATTCATTACTATTTAAAATATCTCATCTCATCTGTGTAACCAAACGGAGCCTAAGTTGAAACTGTCGAGGGCTTGGAAACCCTCGGACAATTCAAGACCTTTGTTATATGGTAAAGGATAAGAAACCCAATATAGTCTTCTTGATGGAGACAAAGTTGAAAGTTGTGAAGCGCACTAGACTAAAGAGAAAGCTTAATTGTGAGGGATGTTTTGTGGTTGAACCAGTTGGAAAAAAGGAATACTGATGTGGGATCAGATGATGAAGGTAGAAGTTTTGAATTACTCACAAAGACACATAGTGCCTGGATCACAAATGAGGACATGAATGTGAAGTGCTTGTTGACGTGGTTCTATGGACAACATGATATTAGAAGGGAAGAGGCATGGAGTTTCTTAACATCACTAAAATCTAATGGACACCAAGGATAGTGTGTGATAGGGGACTTCAATAAAATGCTAATGGGACTTCAATAAAATGCTAATTCATGATGAAAAAAATAGGACGGAGACCAAGATAGGAAAGACAAATGGTTTGTTTTAGAGAAGCTCTTCAGAAAGGGAATCTTTTTTACTAGGGTTGGAGAAGGATAAATACACATGGAGAAATAAGCCTGAAGATGAGACTTTAAAAAAGAAAGGCTCGACAGGGTAGTGGCTAACTTGCAGTGGTCTGAAATTTTCAAAGAAAAATGGGTGGATCTGATGGTAGCAAGAGCTTAGACCATATGCCAATTCTGTTATTTATGAATCAGACTGGGGAAAGAGGCTGGAAAGTGAGGAAGGTCTTTAGATATGAAGCAAAATGGGCTCTTGAGGAAGATTGTGAAGAGGTGATGAAGGGGGTTTGGCAAAAAGAAAATGAAGGAGGAGAACCTTTTCACAAGCTACAAAGCCTGTTGGAGAATTGTAGAGGTGCTTTAGTCAGATGAAGCAAACAACTTGGTGTGGAGAGAGGGAAAGAAATAAAAGAAGAGACAATCCTTAAAATAGCTACAATTAGAAGATGGCAGTTACAACTCAGAGGTAGGGGTGTAAACAAAATCGATAACCTGGTAAACTAGACAGTACCGGACCGAATCGGTGGATTTGGTCCGATACCGAGTTTGTTTCGGTCTGGTACTAGTTTTATTTTTCTTAAAATCGATTAAAATCGGTCCGGTTTTTATTTTTATTTTTCTAAAACCAAACCAGACCGGACCGGACCATATATATGTATATATTTTCATTTTTTATATTTTATATATATAATATATAATTATATATAAGATAATTTTGTATTATATGATAAATAGTTTTATATTATATGATAAATTACTAATTAATATTATATTAAATTTAAAAATCTTACATCACTATAGTTTATTATATTAAAAATTGTATTAATATTATATCACTATATATTATAATATATTATGATATATCACTCTATTATATATTATAATATATCACTATAGTCTATAATACAATTATAATATATATTATAATATACTACAATATATTATCACTATAGTATTATATACTATAATATATAATATAGTATATAGTATATTAAACATGAAAACTGGACCGAAAACTGGTAAAACCGGAGTACCAGTTTAGGAGAGCAATTGTTGCGTAATCGATTTTGGAAAATAAAAAACCGATGCATACTGGTTCGGTTATCAATTTTGTCCAAAACCAGACAAGACTAGGCCGGTTACACCCATACTCAAAGGAGATTAAAAGAGTTCAAAAGGAGATTGGGGCCATGCTTGACAAGAATGACTTAAAATGGAGACAACGAGCAAAGAGAAATTGGTATCAGCATGATGATAAAAACACTAAATTTTTCCATGCTTGTGCTAACCAAAGGAGAAAGAAGAACACAATGAAGCAGATTGTTTATGAACAAAACAGAAGTCTCACGAGTCCTGAAGAGATTGAAGGGGCTTTCAAAACCTATTTTGAGAAGTTATTTACTACCACATAGCCAAGCATAGCTGACATTGGAGATTGTTTAAAGAACATAGAGCCTATTAGTCTATATAATGTCATTTACAAAATTATGTCAAAAGTATTGGCTAATAGACTCAAAAAAATGATAATAGATATCATATCTCCCAATCAAAGTGTATTCATCCTAGGGAGACTAATAACAAACATCATGGTGGCTTATGAAGTTTTGAACTCAATGAAGGCAAGAAATAAAGGAAAATGGGAAGTATGGCCATCAAGCTTGATATGTCTAAAGTTTATAATAAAATAGAGTGACCATACCTGGAAGCAATCATAAAGAAGTTGGGCTTTTGCAACAAGTGGATATAATTGATTATGAACTGTGTTTCTTCATTAAACTATTATGTGTTGATAAATGACAAGCCAGGTACAAAAATCTATCCTTTAAGGGACTTAAGATATGGAGATCCCTTATCACCATACTTATTCATACTATGTGCAGAAGGATTAAGTTCGCTGCTCAATAATTCTGACCTCATGGGTGAGATAAGAGGAGTAATAGTGGCGAGGGGAGGAACCAGAATAAACCACCTGCTATTTGCTGACGATTGTCTATTATTTGGAAGAGCCAAAGTGGAAGAATGGTTAAAAATGCAACACATGCTCCTCAGGTATGAGAAAACTTATGTATAGTTTCTAAACAAAGAAAAAACTACTATCTTTTTCAGTACCAACACAAGAGATGAAGACAAAAGGGAGATTGTGACGCCCCCAAATTCCGCTTGGGATTGAACGGACATTTGAAGCGTCGAGACATGCAACACAAGGTTACCTGTCCCCGTTCATAACATATAAGATGCAATGTTCCTAACATGCATCTAGCATTATGCAATATTCGCAGCGGATTATTTTTTTTTTTCTTTAGCAATACTATGCACCAAACTAAAAATATCCCAAATACTTGAAACATATTTCATACATAAAAACATACTAAAAAGCCGTGATCACTACACTAGTCCAAAATGGTTGTGATCAAAAGAATACTTGAGATACAACTCCAAAAGTACAAGTATTAACCTAAGTTAAATACTATACCATCATCAACATCGCACCGTGGTCTAATCGACCGTATTCAATTGGTCAGATTCCAATTCTCCTTTGGGTCCTGTAACAAGATCTACCATTCGGGGGGAATGGTAGTTGGGACTACCACAGTGAGATTTGATTACAAATCTCAGTAAGTTAACATAAAACTCACACACAGGTTAAAGATGCATGCATGGCAGTAAAAGCATAAATGCATAAGTAAAGTCGTACATAAGCATAGCATAACTTGACATATAACATGACATAACCAGAACTTAAACGTGAACTGAACTTGACTTAACATGACATGAACTTGAGTTTAAAACATAACATGGACTTGAAATGTAGCATGAACGTAAACATGCATAACATAAATATGAACTTGAAAATAACATAAACTTGAACATATCATGACATAAACGTGAACTTGAGACATACTGTAAACGTGAACTTAACATGATGTGAACATGAACTTGGAACATAACTTGATCATGAACATAACATGTACGTGTACATAACAAAACATGAACTTGATCTGAAACTTGACTTATCATGCACTTGATCTGAAACTTGACTTAATACGTACTCCACAGTTGTTGTGGCCCCACGTATTCTACGTGTCACAATTGCTGTGTCTCACGTAGTGTATGCTCCACAGTTGTTGTGGCCCCATACTTCATGCTCCACAGTTGTTGTGGCCCCATGAATACACGTAACATAAAATATAATACGTACTCCACAGTTGTTGTGGCCCCACGTATACACGTAACATAAAATATAATACGTACTCCACAGTTGTTGTGGCCCCACGTATACACGTAACATAAAATATAATACGTACTCCACAGTTGTTGTGGCCCCACGTATACACGTAACATAAAATATAATACGTACTCCACAGTTGTTGTGGCCCCACGTATACACGTAACATAAAATATAATACGTACTCCACAGTTGTTGTGGCCCCACGTATACACGTAACATAAAATATAATACGTACTCCACAGTTGTTGTGGCCCCACGTATACACGTAACATAAAATATAATACGTACTCCACAGTTGTTGTGGCCCCACGTATACACGTAACATAAAATATAATACGTACTCCACAGTTGTTGTGGCCCCACGTATACACGTAACATAAAATATAATACGTACTCCACAGTTGTTGTGGCCCCACGTATACACGTAACATAAAAAATAATACGTACTCCACAGTTGTTGTGGCCCCACGTATACACGTAACATAAAAATATAATACGTACTCCACAGTTGTTGTGGCCCCACGTATATACGTAACATTAAATATAATACGTACTCCACAGTTGTTGTGGCCCCACGTATTCACGTAACATAAAATATAATACGTACTCCACAGTTGTTGTGGCCCCACGTATTATACGTAACATAACATGTCTTATCTTTCTTAATGCATGAGATATTAATTAATATCATATACTTTTCTAACATGGCGTATACTTGTAAATGGCACAATATGATTTAATCATAACATTTCATGGCATACTTAACATGGCATACTTATAACATACATCATTGTATGACAGAAAAGATTATGTAACAGATAATTATTCATGAGAGATTAAATCATACGTAGCAGATAAACATGTAATGACATAGCATGACATGGCATATACGATAACATACATACATAAATTGTAGTTCTCTTACCCATCACACATACACAATAAACTGATAGTAAGTTAGAGGCTAACTTACCTCGATCGTCGCGTTCTATGAGAATAGAGCGCGAGACACGAGGAACTGCACAACAGCTGGAAGAGGAACACTCAAGTCCTTAAGATTTTCACTTCTGAACTCAATTGCCATATTGTAAGCACTTGCAACACCACGGCCAACTTGAGGTTTCACTATACTCGGAAGAGATAAATTGACTTCAGAAAGCCTTTGCACTAAAACAAGTTCATTAAAATTATCAATAACAACCAAACAAACAACTCATTTCTCAATCCATATACTCTTAGCCATAGTCAACCACAAGATGACACCAGTCATCCCGGACTATAATCCATATCATCACTGCTTCGGGACACTGTCATACAGTTTCCCAACATTACACCATACGCTCCACACTTCTCTGCTACGCCATCCAACCCTTCGTGACACGCCATCCGGTGTATCACGACTTAGTACAGAGTACACTCACGTGAACTCTCTTCCATTCACACTACAAAACCCATCACTGCGATACACGTCTCACGGTGCATCGCTACGCGACACGGAGTACGCGCTACGCGTACTTCCTTCGCTACAACACTCATCAACACGATGCACATCACACGATGCATCGCCATACCACACGGAGTACACTACATGCGTACTCCCTTCCTTCTACGACCCACATCACTACAGCGCACGTCGCGCGGCGCGTCGCTGCATTACACAGAATACGCTACACGCGTATTCTCTTCACACAACCCGCCGTATCACATCTACGGCATCCATCTCACGCCTATACTTCACAGCACAGTCCACAAAACTACAAAATCAAGCCTAACACTTCACAACCACACTTCGTTTCACAACTACGCAGCGAACTCCACAAACACTAACTACACAGTCTACAGCCAACCAAATCAACTATGTTAAACATAAATAACTAAAGATAGAGGGTTATACCATCGACGGGATAACCCGTGCGTCGCTCGCTGCTCGTCACGAACATGCGTCGGAGGAGCATACGTGGCGGTACGGTGTCTGTCCACCACATAAAGTGGTAGTTTGGGCTTGAGAAAGGCTAGGCGTGGTCTTGGAAGACTCACGGTCGCCTTGTGATGGTCAAAGGTGGCGGAGCACGGCGGCATCACGCCGTGAACAGTAACTCCGAACGGTGAGCGGAGGAGACGCGAGGTAGCGAAAAGCCATAGAACTTCATGGAAAGCTAGGGAAAGGTAGAGGAACATGTGGTGGAGCTGTGGTGGCGAGGTGGTGGTCGGACGGTGGCTAACGGCGGCAGATCGGCCGTTTGAAACCATTTTTGGCCTTGGAGAGTGCGGGAGAGTGTGAGCTCTACGAAGCTCCGTTGGCCATGAAATTTCTTGGAGAGGTTCATGAGGATGAGAGGAACAAGATGGTGGTGGTGAAACACCACGGGTGGCCGTGTACGGCGGCGCACGGTGGTGCAACCGAACGGGTGTTTTGAGAAACCCATATGAGAAAAAGTGAGAGTTTGGGAAAAAGAAAGACATGGGGAGGAAGCCCTTGATGTGGTGAATCCAATGGTGGTGCTTGGTGGCTGATTTGGCCGTGTATGGTGGTCCAAAATGGTGAAAAGCCTTAAAAACCCATTTGTTTGGAGGCGAGAGTGGCGGCTAACCGTGGCTCGGATGGAGGTGAAACTTGGAGGGGATGTTCACCGGTGAGAGGGGAAGAAATCTGGGTGGGTGGTGTAGTCCACGCCGCCGGCGAGCGGCGGTTCTGGGCGGAGAAAGAAATCGGCAACAGGGGAGAAAACAGGGCAGGGGCAGCAACTTCCGGGGGCTCTCGGCGACTAACGGCTGGTCCGATGGCTCTGAAAATTGGTGTGTATGAACTATGGTGAAAGGGGAAGAGAATGGCGGGGGTGGTGTACGACACCTCCACCGGACGGCGGAGAAACGGGCGGTCAAAGGGGCGGCGACGGTAATGAGACAAGAAGGAAGAGCACGGGAAGAGAGAGAGAATTGGTGGCCGGCGTTGCACACCTCCGGTGCAGATGTGTTCGCCGGTGAGGGAGGGACATGCCGGAGGTGGAGGTGAGGCACGGCGGCCGGAGGTGGCGCCGGTAGGAAGCTAGAACCGATCAGCTATGGTGGAAGGGTGTAAGTCGACCATGGAGAGAAGGAGAGGAAAGAGAAGAAAAAAAAAGAAAAAAGGAAAAATGAAGGAAAAAGGGTAGGAGCCTAGGTAATAAACTTCAATCCTACGTTTTGGGATCCTCAAATAATTCAACGGTGAATTAAAACACTGATTAAAAACGCGTAAATGTTTTATTTTAAATAAAACACTTTAAATAAAACACCACGATGAATTAAGGTAGAATATTATTTTATAAACTAAAATTTATAAAATAATATTTCCTCATCATTATATAAAATGATAAAGTACCGTTAATTAATCGAAGATGATAAAACCAATTAATTTAAATAAGAGTTTTCAACGTAAAATTAAACATCTTAATATCTTAAAACAACTAAAATATTTAATCTAAGTAATTATCCACAATTATAATATTTTCAGAGCTCATTAAATTATTATAATTGTGCTACTTTAAAAACAAGCTTATCTAATACTTTGAAATTCGATGGATAAGATCCGGGAAAACGCCATCGAGGTACAACGCTTAGGATAAAACTGTTCATGATTTTACAGCTGTCGGTGAAGAACAAATTACTTGATTTACGGAAAAGATAATCTATACGCGTGATTCCAGATGAGGGTAAAGACGAGAGAGATGTGATTGCTGTCGGGAAAGAATCCAAAACTGATAATTTTAGCGGGCTGTTACAGAGATCCTAGAAAGAGGGGGGCAGCACTGAGTTGAAGTTACGAGAAATATCTTGGATTACCAACCATGGTTGGAAAATCGAAGTACAACACCTTTAGGTGTATAAAGTAGAGAGTGTGGCAAAGAATAAACACTTGGAAGAACACTTTCCTTTCTTCAGCAAGCAAGAGAATTTTGATAAAGGTTGTGCTTCAGGCAATCCCCACTTACACAATGAGTATATTCAAGGTTCCTAAAAATTTGTGCAAAGAATTAAATGTAATGCTTACAAAATTTTGGTGGGAAAATCAATAAAAGAATAGCAGTGTGTAGTGGAAAAGTTGGGAGACGATTGGGAGAACATAAAGGGAAATGAAACTTGGGATTCAGGGACTTAGAAAGCTTCAATTCAACCTTGCTAGCCAAGCAAGGATGAAGGTTTATCAAGAGTCCCAACAACTTGGTTGTAGTGATCTTTTGAGATAAATATTTTTAGAACATCTCTGCTGGAAGCAAAATTGGGCAATAAACCATCTCTGATCTGGAGAAGTGTATGTAATACTATAAAGTTATTAAAAGAGGGTCTGAGATGGAGGGTTGGAAATGGCAACAATATTAAGATATGGGGCCATAAGTGGTTATCCTCCCTAGTTTCATTCAGTGTACATCTCCTAATGGAGCGAAGAATTGATAAGTATTTTTAAGAAGGAGAAGGCAAATCAAATTTGCAATATTCCATTAAGCTAATCAAATGTAGAAGATAAACTTATTTGGGGTCCCTCAGAAAAGGGAGTATTTTCAATTAAAAGTGCATACCATGGGGAAATTAAAAGGGAAAAATCCATACAAGGTGAACCTTCAGGAGAGAGTGAGATGGGTAGTAAATGGAAGAACTTTTGGCATATGAATGTACCTGGGAAAGTAAAGATTTTCTTATGGCAAGCAGGGAATGACTTGTTAGCTACAAGAAGAAACTTGTTTCATAATAAAATTGTTGAAAATCCTCAATGCCCTATTTGCCTTCAAGAAGAAGAGACTGTGATTCATGTGTTATGGCAATGCCTTGCAGCTAATGATGTTTGGACAATGGCTATGAATCTAGTTTAGAAGTGGTGAGTTGCAGAAGAAGAGTTGCTTAATCTATGGGAGAAGCTAATGGTGAGCTAAACAAATCAAAACTGGAAGAAATAGCTACAATAATGAGAAGCCTATGGATAAGAAGGATTGAGTTCATTTTCGAAAAGAAGTTCCACAGTCATAGTTGAGTGATCAGATTAGCAAGGGAAGGACGGTAACAAGTCTAGTTATCCCAATAGTTCTTGAAGAGCCCCGAAAGATCAACAAATGTAGAGAAGAATGATCAACAATGGAGAAAACCAAGGGTGAGTTTTGTGAAGACTAACTGGGATGCAACTCTGGACCAAAAAACCTAGAAGATGGGGATATGAATAATCATTAGAGATGAGAAAGGGGATGTGATTACTACAGCTTGTGACCAAAGAGTAGGCCTGCACAGGGACCTGACCCGCCCAGGTTTTGGTCCGACCCGATCCGACCCACAGGGAAAGACTCACAAATGCGGATCGACCCGACCCAAAAATTACGGGTCGGGTCGAACCCGTTCTTTCCTCTGCTTTCGATGCATTCATTTGCAAAGTTCCAAAACCCAATCTCTTATCTACTCGTGTCCTTTCCCACAACCACATCTTCAACCCAATCTTTTATCTTAATCCTACCTACTTGTGTCATTCACTCCAAATCCAGATCGTTTCTACATGTTTTCGATCCAGTACCCTGAAATATGGGAGATGTACAAGAAAGCCGAGGCCTCTTTCTGGACTGCTGAGGAGGTTGACCTCTCTCAGGACCTCTGCCAATGGGAAGCCCTCACCCTCGACGAGAAACACTTTATTTCCCACATCCTCGCTTTCTTTGCGGCTTCAGATGGCATCGTTTTGGAGAACCTTGCTGGGAGGTTCATGAAGGAGGTCCAGGTTGCCGAGGCCCGCGCCTTCTATGGCTTCCAGATTGCCATCGAGAATATCCACTTAGAGATGTAGTCTGTTGCTGGAGACCTACATCAAGGATTCTGATGAGAAGCATCGCCTCTTCCATGCCATCGAGACCGTCCCTTGTGTGGCCAAGAAGGCCCAGTGGGCTCTGCGTTGGATTGACGGCTCGGAGTCTTTTGCGGAGCGCTGAGATTTGAGAAAACCCAACCAGGTTCTTACTGTGCAGTACGAGCCGGTTTGACGCAAAAGATCAAGCATGGGCTTGATGACAGATTCAACTAGCTCGTGTTATTTGGGTCAACAAATACCTCGTTTCCCACGGCAATGGCTTCGATTTTTGTAGCGGGAGAGTATTGAGAGATGTTTGCTTGGACCCATTTATCGGTGTAGGACTGGTCTGCTGCGGTAGAGGAGAGGAGCTCGTTGGGGAGTGCAACGATGACGCTTATACCGGAGTTAGCAAGCGCAGTAAGCACTTTCGAGTTGGTGTAGTAGATCTGCAATCAGTCAGGTTCAAATGTCGCCCGATATTAGTCAGATTGGAGGGTTGTTGAAACCGACATGTATCCAATCCGTTTTTGGCGGGTTCGACCCAACCGGGTTGTGCGGGTTGAGCGGCCTAACGGGTATTTTGCACAGGCCTACCAAAGAGGCAATGCACGTACATCAACCGGCCTTAGCATAGAGCTATGCCTTATGGAGAATAGTGGAAATTTACAAAGTTCAATAGGGTGATTTTATAAGGGGATGCACAAATTATCATAAATGCAATTAAAGACGAAAATGAAGACCTTTGTTACCATAGGAACATTATAGAACACATAATAAATTTTCTACATGATAGAACTGATTGGGAATTGCAGTTTGTATATAAAGACAAAAATATAGTAGCACACACTTTAGCAAAAGCAACATTACACTTGACTCTAAGGTTTCGTTTGGATGTTGAATTGAGTTGAGTTGAGTTAAGATGAAAGTTGAATAAAATAATGTTAGAATATTATTTTTTAATATTATTATTTTTTAATTTGTAAAAGTTGAATTGTTTATTATATTTTTATTGAAATTTGAGAAAATTGTAATGATTATATTAGATAAATTGAAATAAGTTGAGGAGAATTTAGATATTAAATTGAGTTGAGTTGAATTAATTTGAGAGTGTACGTAGAAGAGGTTCGGTATATAACAAGATGTCTGTAATAAACATTTTGAGTATACCGTCTGAATAGAAATGGTTCTTTTACCTAAAGGTTCACAAAGTTGATTACTAAAGAATTAAAAGGTTCCAGTAAGTGTCTTTTCTTTTTCTTCTTCTCTTTGAATGGAATTAGCCACCTAACTCTTGTGGTATTCCTAGTCTACTCGAGAATGATATTCTACTTGTGATTCAAAATCGTAGTAGCCTGTAAATGGAAGCCAAAATCTGAATTATGAATCCCTGCAAAATCCTGGGCAAAAAATCTTTCGATGCAAAAAGCGTACTCATCAATGGACGTGTCCAACCTCCAATCTAGATCTTCCACCTCCTACATTCCACCCCATCGCACCCAGCTTCACCCTCGCATGCACCTCTTCTCCCCTGCTCCCCCTAACCCTAAACCTTCCCATTCCCAAACCAAATGGCTCCTCCTCTTCGCTTCCCTCTTCACCCTTCCTTTCCTCTTCTACCTCTTCAACACTGCCCAGAAGATCCACAAATCCTCCAAATTCTCCGAGCCCAAATCCACATTCTTCGGCGTGGTGATCAATGCCGGCTCCACAGGTTCCCGCGTCCGCGTGTTCCAGTTCCTAGGTGAGGGCCGGATCCCGCTCATGGACGGGACTGGGTCGAGCTCCATGAAGATCCGGCCGGGGCTCGCTGGATTCGCCGACGACCCAGAGGTCTCCGGGGAATCAATTGGAAAGTTGATCAGGTTTGCGAGGCGTCGCGTCCCGAGGAAGGAGTGGAGCAACACTAAGATCCAGTTGATGGCGATTGCGGAGTTGGAGAATTTGGGTACGGAGCTTAGGGAGAAGATTATGGAGTCGTGTAGACGTGCTTTGAGGTCATCGGGGTTTCTGTTTAAGGACGAGTGGGCGCGTATCATTCGAGGTAATGCTATTTATACCGGTTTGGCAGCATGGATGACGTATAATGTAATGTTTGATTGAATTACTACTCATTTGCCTCAAATACCTGTATAATTCTTGGGTTGAGATCAGATTCATAGATTTTAGGTGAACAGACTAAGATGATTTTATTATTAGGAAATTGTGAAATTTGAGAACTTCTATGCATGATGGAAGACAGCTCTTATTAGTCTTCTTTTCCCTAAACTGAACTTTTACGAATTGAATTTACTGTTATAGCAAGTATTTTCAAAGAGTTAACTTCTTGTGATAGAGACCTGGGAAGAAATGGTTCCTCTTCCTTAGAAACTTAATTTTGATAACACCTAATGGTCTTGTGAATCGAGCTTTTATGAAGATGTAGTAAGAAATAAATCATTGATTATCTCAATCAATCGAAAGAGGGATGTTTATATGGATATATTAGAATGCATTAAAGATCACTGTGTTGGATATTAAATTATTCGATGAAATGAACGCTGATACATGTAAACTCATATCCGAAGTGTCATCATTCACTTTCAACCTTTTAGGATGCAGCACCCTGCCCATAAATATTTTACAAATAAGGAATGAGTCCATTTATCCAATTATCGTAGGTATCAGCTGATAAACATATCGGACTTGTTAAAGTGAGTCCACTTATGCATATCCTAATTGATTATGTTATGTATCATGCAAATGTATTGTGGCGTGATAAATTCAGCCTATTTGGTTACCAAATTTATTAGCCATATTTCAACTTCTATAAATATGTTTCTGTATATTTTGTTTCAGATCATCAGTCTATAGAATGATATTTTGTAATCCTAGGTTGAAAGGCCGTTGCTTTTTATGCTTGTTGTTTAGGAGTTACGTTTGTTGTAAATCACAAATGAGATGATCTGGAAACAGGTGAAGAAGAAGGTTTTTATGCCTGGGTTGCGGCAAACTATGCTTTGGGAACCTTGGGAGGTGAACCTCGTGACACCACAGGGATAGTTGAACTTGGTGGAGCTTCTTTGCAGGTTATGCACCAAATGTTTATTGACCTCAAGTTTAATAACTTTTATATGTAAAATGTATGCTTGCTTATATGGCTCTAAGTGTGGTACCCTTCTTCTTGTTGACAATTGGTTTGCTTAACTCATATTCGGAGGGCTATTATAACTTGTCCAACACCTATATATATAGATGCTATGAGAAAGAGTCTAGCTGTTATATAGAAAATGGGCAATATTTATATGCTGTCTTCTTCTTGATCAAGTATGTACATTTTTTATCTTTGTTTTGACTCCTGTGAGTATATGGAAAGTTAGTTGTATATATGTTCAGTATGGTACATCTACAACATCCATGCACTTTGTCCCTAAATATGCAATTTGTGGAGCTGGCCTGATGATATAGCTGCGTCTAAGATTTTCTATTTTGGACTGAATTACTTTGTTTTCATCGGATATAAATGAATTTTTGGTCCACAACCAGCACATGGTAAGAAGCTCGTTTCAATATGTTGAACTAAAACCCCAAGGGGTTGGCCCAAGTGGTGAAGGCCTTGGTCTTGGGGTATCACTCCTATCAAGATCCAAGGTTCAACACTTCCTGGGTGCAAACAATCCTTTAGGGCTACACCTCCTGGTAAAACGCTAGCAATTTAACCAGTTCCGTGGAGGGAAACTTTCGAGGGTGCGGTGCACGGGATTGGGGTTTACTCTGCAGGGGTGGGTCCAAAGGGCCTTGCCTTGGAGAGGTTCACCGACATAAAAAAAAAAAAAAATGTTGAACTGAAGTAGTTATTATGTCTTCGTATTTTTATTGGCTGTAACCTGAAATAATACTTGGGTTATCTGATTTTATTTATCTTTAGCTTTCTTTGCTCCTCCAATTTGCTTTGTTATGATCAATTTGGCATGTGGATGTATCTTCTGCAGTTTTACTTTATTGTTTGAGTTGATATAATTTTGTTCATGGACCTGCATGCTTTGTCTTTTGTCTTTTTTCTTTTTCCTTTCTTCTTTGTGATGTGGATGGTGGCTATAATATTTATTAAGAGGATGCATCAGTTCCTCTTCTTAGTACAAGAATTATTATCTTACCTTGGAAACAATTGCATGAAGCTGTATAAAGTTCTGAATTGCAATGGCCAAAAGAAGTTCACATTCAAACCCATAATAGTGGAGCAATTGAAAAAATGTCCTTACCATCCTGTTAGTGAGTCTTTATTCACCAAATTACCCCACTGTTCTTAAGTATACCACCAAAATTTTTTATCACTGCAGCTCACCCCTTATCAGTGTTTTTTAGTTTCATTTTGCCCCTGGTCAAATTCAATAGCTAATTTGGATTAAAATGTGATAAACTTGTTGCATATGCATCTGGAACTATTGTGGGGATGTATGGGTGCGGTGAGGATGGTAGCACATCTTAGAATATGGTCTTTGGGCTTTTTGGGGTAGTTTGAGTTTATGCCCCCTCAAATGGTCAATCTTCTTCCATGTTGGAAAGGGCAGTTTAGTAAAAGAAGTATTCACCAAATGAACCATTGTGCCCATCATGCTTATTGTGGAGTATTTGGAGAGAGAGATGTGCATAGCTTTGAAGATTGCAAAAGGTCGGCGGTGGATCTCAAGTCATACTTCCTTAATACACTCTTTCAATGGGCCACTCAAAATTGTGTATCTATTTTTCTGATTCGACTTTTCTAAACATCCTTCTTCTTTTCCCTTTTCTAGTTGGGTGGATTTGGTGTATATGTCTTGTCTACTGGGATTCATGCTCTTGCTTGTCTCAATAAAGAAATCATTTCTTATAAAACAATATGCATATGAGTGGCTATCGAATCATCAAAAGACCCAAGAAGCACCAGCGGCTACAATGACTCACTCCAAAATTTGTATTGCCCAAATTTTTATTCAGGAAATTTATAAAGGTCTTCATTGTCTTTACGCTGGCAGGAATCTATTTGGTATTGCAGAATGGAAATCTTATTATGGGAGTCTAAAGACTTGGTATAGAAACCAATTTGGACCAGTCAATAAGTTTAGCAATTATTACCTCAGAAACATAACTGGAATAAGGCTACCCACTTCCTCAAGAGTACTCTCTCCAATTTGCCTATATATTTCCTGTCCATCTCCCTCCCAACTAGTGGGGTAAATCAAATAGAGAAACTACAACGAGATATTTTATGGAGTGGGCCAGCTGATAAGTATAAATTTCACTTAGGAAAATTGGGCTAAACTGTTCTCTTCACTTTTTGATGGAGGTTTGGGAGTTTGAAATTTGCTTTCCTTTAATCAAGCCTAACTAGGGAAGTGGCTTTGGCATTACTAATATGAGAGTGAGGCCTTGTGGAAAGCTGTGGTGGATTCCAAGTTCGATTGTGCTTAGGGTGAGTGGTTTTCGAATGATGTACATGGGCCACATGGTGTGAGGTTGTTGAAAAATATCAGCAGAGGATGGGAGGTTTTTTCAAGTAATACTAGACTTAAGGTGTGGGATAACTCTAGTATCAGATTTTGGCTCTGCTTTTAGTATGAAGACAAGACCTCAAGGAAGTTTTCCTAAAGACGTACAGTATTTGTGCACATGCAGGATACTTTAGTGGTAAACCTATTAGAATTCTCTAGTAGCTTCTCAATGGAATGCCAGTTTCTTTAGAGTGGCTCATGGCTGGGAATTGGATATCTTCACAGAATTTCTCAATAGAATTTTTCAACGTATTGTACTCTCAACATTTTGCCTTGAAGATGTTCATGCGACCCTTTGAACCCATCCAAGAAAAAAGAAGTTTACTGTGCATTCTTTCTATCATATCTTTATACCTCAGGAGAAAAACTTTCCATCAGAGGGGTGTTTGGAAAACTAAGGCGCCTAGAAAGGTATTGTATTTCCCTTGGATAGAATCCTTGGAGAAGTTCCTCAGCATGGATAACCGTTCTTTTTTTCATAAGTCCTGACCATGGATAACCTAAGGGAATGTCATATTATAGTGGCTAATTGTGCTGTTTGTGCAGAACTAGTGTGGTCTGTAGAGCACCTTTTAGTCCACTATGAGGTGGCAAGAACCTTGTGGAATGACTTAATTGGTAGTGTTTGGGTTATGCCAAGAAGGTTAGTAGATTCTATGTAAATTAGAGAACGTTATATAGCTGTTTTCAAATTACAGTGATGTGAAAGATGGCTACTATCTATTGAATGTGTGGTTTTTGGAGGGAAAAGAACGATAAAAATTTAGAAGACCGCTGGCGGATGGTGCAAGAACTTAAAATTTTCTTCTTCAATTCTCCACTGTGGGTAGCCGCTAAAGATTTTAAAGAGCGTAGTCTTCATGATCACCTGTATTGGATCATATGTGACACATGTAAATCTTGCCCCCTCCCCCACCTTTTTTTAAATAGTATGACTATGTATGGTTTTTTTAGAATTTTATAATTTATGGAGTGCTGCTTCATCTGTATATGAGAAATTTTATCACATGTAGAGATGTTGAATTGATATTGGAACTACTCAATTGCAGGTTACATTTGCTACAAAAGAAACAGAACGACTACAATCTACAAGATTTGTCAAATTGTCTGGAGTTATTTATTATCTCTACACTCAAAGCTTTCCAAAATTTGGTCAGGTGTTTCCCTTGTAATTACAATTGTAAAAGAAAGATACTTTAACCTATTCTGATTAGTTTATTTTTGTGTGTGCATGTGTGTAGAATGGTCTCTCTGACAAAAGCCTTGGGCTGATACTTGTCACTTGGTCCTTCATATAATAAAAGGAAAAAAAGGAAACAAACCCGTGAGTTGAAACTCCTTGATGGAAAGAAAACAGAAAAGAAAATCCCAGTTGTTAAATGTTTTCAATGTCTTACCTATATTAAAAAAAAATGTTTTCAACGTCTCAAAAACGCTTTGTATTTATCCCTTTCCTTTAATATCTTTCATTTTTTTTTTCTATTTACATAGATCTAATTTTCTCTATTTTATTATTATTATTTTTTAATGAATAATATTGTTCCTGTTTGAAGATTATATGGGCTTAGTTGGATTCCTTGTTGGGTGGTAGAGCTGTTAGCTTGTTGGATGGGGTGGGTTGGTAACAATCATAGTGAGACCCTGTTGAAAATGATCCCAATGTTTGAAATTTTCTCAGTTTCTTTAATCAAGCATTGAGTTGATATTTGATGTCATGGAACTATGAAGTACAACTAAAATGTTAAAAGGTTTGAAATTATTGATTATTTTCTGTAAAATTAATTACATTGCACTTTTACTTGTATAAAGGGTGAATGTAAGCTTTTATTTGTGTGATGTACTTATTCATGAAAAACTTTGTGTGATGTACTTGAAGCTGGAAGAAAGCTTGGAGCTGGCATAATAGCAATTTTTGTTAGGGATGTAAAGATGTAGTTTTGACAGCTGAAGTAAGATACCTAGTTCGAGTGAGCTTGGGTTACTTGCTATTTTTTGATAACATGGGTATTGGAAGGTTCTTTTACAAAAACCTCTGACCATGCTTTCTTGTATAGGATGTTGCTTGGGAATCATTTCATGAGGCTCACAATTCTAGACAACTGGCATCATGTGAGTTGAAACTTCCCTTTTTGTAGCACTGTGAAAGAAAACATGAGTTCGGCACTTGAGTACTGACATTTAAATAACTGCTATGGGATAGTCTCAAGACTTTCAATTACTTGCATGATAATTAGTCCTGAAGCTTGGTTTAGACTTAAGATTGATAAAATATTGTGTTTTGCATATGAGGGAGGTTGGTGTAATGTGTGAATGTTATTCTTGTTCTTGTTCACCTTCTTACAGCCCCTAAATGGTCAGAAGCTTTTCTCCGTAGTTTTTCCTCTTTTGTATCCTCAAATTAAGCCCATTTTGTTGCATAGAAAAATCCTAAGGCCAACCATAAGTTCTCAAACTTGGCTGTTGTCCTGGTATTCCTGCAACCTATTTGCTTCAAGAAACAGCTAATGTTTATGGGTTCCCCATTACCCTAGTCAATCTTTGCATCCAAATGCTGCCTTCCAAAATCCTGAACCCATCTACACATTCTCTAACGTTTAGCCCACCACAATCACACATGGACAGATGCCCTAAATCTATCCCTTTTCAAATCATCTCAAATGAACTTGAAAATTAGATGTCATGCATAATGTTCTATTTGAGGATTCAATAAAGTTAATATATTGTTGCTAATTGTTTAGTTTATGCGTTTTGTTATGCAGTTTCAACTTCTAGTGATGGCATTGCTGGTAACCCCTGCATTCCCAAAGGATATAAGTTATCCTTGAATGCCAGCCATGCAAAGCTTTTGGAACTGCATCCGGCTGGAAACTTTTCTGCATGCAGATATGAGGCACTGGCATTGTTGAAGAGAAAAGAAGGTAGCAATATTTTTTTCTATTTCGGCATGATGTACTTGAATTTTTGTCATTCAAATTTGATTTTCTTCCACATATTATTTTCTGTTGACCTGAAGTTTGAATCTTTGATTTGATACTTTGGCTGAAGATGGGCTTTTATCCACCCTTTCTTTATTGCTCAAGAATAGTGTTTTAATGTGTAAAGTAACGTCCAGCTGGTTTTTTATTCCCCCTTTGGCAGAGGTATTATGATTTAGAGACCTTATTGATAGAAAATTAAAGAGAGGAAGTGAAGTACTCACATAATATGGTCAATGTTGATGACGAAAACAAAACTTGTCTAAGAATTTGCCTCACACTCACTGCCACTGTTTGGCTTTTCTTTGTTTTTAGCTTATAGAAGGATATTGATGTTGTGGAGATGGAACATTGCTTAGCTTGTTGGAAGCAGCTAATTTATCCAAAGGCGGGTAGGTTACTTTATTAAAAAGTATTCTTTCTAACTTGCCAACTTATTTCCTCTCTTTCCCCATCCCTGTTTGTAGCACCTCCTTTCTATAGGGTTAGGAATATCACATCATAACTATATATAGCACCAGGTATAACAGATCCATATTTCTAATGCCTCAAACATAACTGAATTTTTAAAAAAAAAAATTAAAAATCATAATTTCAAATGTAGCATGCTCAAATAAGCTGAAACTAACAAATTCCCTCAATTTCATCATTTTCACATCAATCGAATTATAAGTACTATGTGTTGAACACTTATAAGAGCTTAGCTTGGTTCTAATCTCTATTACTGCTTCTGGCCTGCAGCCTCATCATCATCATCACTTAAGACATTAGAAAAAAAAATAAAAAATCTATAGCAGCTGCCGAAAGAACAAAATTTGAAAAAGAAAATTTTAAGCTCATTCTGTTTGCGATTCTCAAAATTGATATTGTTCATTTCCCTCCAAATACAGTACATCAAGCAGCTAGGGACCATCTTCTGCATGGCTGCAATTTGTGGATATCGACATAACCCTCCAATTAGCAATGACATTGCTATCCTTCTAGGCAAACCTCAAACCAACCTAATTCCACCAAGGAAATCATTCCATGAAGCTATAGCAATCTCAAAATGGAGTAAAAAATGGTTTGCCAATTCCTCACTCTTTCTGCACATACAACACCAATTAGTAACAACGATACTACATTTTCATTGGTTATCTATAATGATGACTTTCCTTACGGAAGCTTTCCAAACAAAAAAAGCTTCTCTTAGGGGTGGCATAGTCTGCCAAATACTCCTTCAAGGAAAAAATTACTATCTTGATGCATAAGGACGTGAGAGAAAGATCTAACAATGAACATCCCCTTCTTAGAAGGGATTCAAAGATTTTTGTCTACACCTCCAAGACAAAGTTATTGGATTACAAAAGATCAAAAATTCTTTGAAGGCATTGGACCTCTCAATCGTGGGCTGCTTTGAAGAAGCTAACATTCCTCTGGGAGAGCCTTAGATATTTCCAATACGTCAGCCACTGGGGCCTCTTGCACACATGATGCACTAAATATCTAGGAAAGTCTTGTGGGCCTTGCCTCCACTTCGTCAAACCATAATTTGATTTTAGAACTATCAGCCACCACAAACCTAGTATGGCTAGAGAAACCCGCAACCTCTTCAGATGTTTTTCTACAACCCCACGCCGTGGGGTCCATTAGCTTCATTAAGACACCATTTGCCCCAAGCACAACCAAATTCTGAACTCGTAATCACTTTTCACAAAGCCTTCCTTCCATGTTGGTAGTGCCAAGCCATTTTCCCTTAGAGAACCAATTGAACAAAAGCAAATTTTGAACCCCATACCTCCTTTAGAAATTGGAGAACATAGTTCGGTCCCACTTTACTAGGTGAAAATTTGAACTCTTTACCTAGTCTGCTCCATTAAAAGTCCCACTATAGCTTTCTTCTATAGGCGACACTAGTGGGAAGCAGAAACAATGACAAAATATCTTGGTAAACTATATAGAGTGCTCTTGATCTAGGTCATCCTACCACTTTTAGATAAATACATTTTCTTCCGACAAGCCAAGCAGTGCTCAATCTTTTCTATCACCCCATCCCAAATAGACATGGCATTGAAAGAGGCTTCCAAGGAGGCATGATATTTCATAGGTAAAGAGGATACCTTACACGCTAATATGCTGGCCAAGCTACCCATGCTAGGAATGTTACTAGCAGGAAGCAGCCTTGACTGGGGAAAATTCACTTTCAACCTAGACACAGTTTCAAATCATAAAAGGAGTGCTTTTGGAGATCAAAGATAGTTTTGATTTGGCGTACAAAATATCAAGATATCATCTGCAAACAATTGGTGGGAGGTGTTAAGGACAACGAGAATTCTAGCCGCTAAGAATTGTGAGAGAAAAGCTCTATTAAAAGTAGCTGAGAACATTTTACCAATAGTCTCCATGATGATAACAAAAAAATTAGTCAAGACAATGGATAACCCACCTTAAACCATGAAAGTTGTTGAAAAAACTAGCAGGAATCTCTCTTAACATTTTTCCCAAAATCCATGCATATTGAAGAGATACAATGTGCTATCCAAGATCATTATTTTTCCCCAAAACTGCATCTCCCAAGCGAATACAAAAGAAACTTGCAATTTACATGATTGTATTCCATTCTAATATCGAACTTGTAAAGTCCCCTAGTTTGCCTAAGCTGAGCCTATTGTTTAGGCATTCATTAGCATTAAGCACTTGGTCTAAAATTTGCCAATCTCTAACAAATGCATTCTTTGGCTTTAAAATTATGTCGGCCATATGTCTTGATAGCCATACAGCACTCACCAGTCAAGAGCGAGCGTGGCATAATTAGCCAACCGACCCTTTTATTCTCAATAACCTACTCCATTGATTAGCCCAGACTTCAATAATTATCTTGTACATGCCACTCACCTGGCTAACGATTATCTAATCTTTAATATCCTCTTTGCCATTGTATACCCCCCGTGTACTTGGGCTTTGCCTATTATTATGAATAAAATTTATTGATTACCAATCAAAAAATAAATAAATCCTCTTTGTTGCAGCTTTTTAGATATGAGGGTCAGGGAATTTCTCTAAGGCAGGGCCCTTCGGACCCACCCTTGCAGAGTAAACCCCTGTCCCATGCACCGCACTCTCGAAAGTTTTCATACACGGAACTGGTTAAATCGCTGATTTTTCACCAAGGGGTGTGGCCGCAAATGATTGTTTGCACTCATGGGGTGTTGAACCTTGGACCTTGAAGGGAGTGATACCCCAAGACCAAGACCTTCACCACTTGGTTGAGCCTTTTTTTGTTATTTGTATGAAATCATGGAATTCCCACATAACATCAGCTACTTTTGAAAAAGTTAGTTCTTTATTCCTTTTGAAACTCTATTTTGATATAGAGGCTGGTCCATGATGAGAACGTCATGTGTCTTCTACAACATAGGAGATATTGTTGCTGCAGTCTTGTTCTTCGGCAATAGTTCTTTAGTGTTGATGTGATGTTTTTTTTTGATCGGTTAGTGTTGATGTGATGTTTGTTGAGTTTACTCCCTACTATCCAAATGTTTCCTTTTCGGATATACTCTCATGCTGGCTGCTTCACCCAGTCCACTCCCAATTCAATCCCTACTTGGTATTTTCTACTCATCTAGAGTCATCTCCTCCATCCTCTTCACCTACTCCACATACGCATTATGCTTATGGTCTCTAGAACCCAGTGATCTCACCTAAATTAGATTCCTTTCCAATTGATATTTAAAAAGATAATTGTTTTTGTAGCATGCAACATCCTATGATTTAGTTTGTATATACTCGTTCTTTGTTTTTTTGCCTCTGCTGCTTTATTTCACATCTCTAGTGTCTCCATTCCAAAGGCTATAGATGTCTTACCAGACATATCGGGTAAACTCCTTCCAAACCCTGCGGATTTTCTTCCATAACTCAACCCATAGCCCGGTGCTAGTAAAAAAATAATAATCAAATTAAAACTCAGCCTCATAGCTTCCATTCATCTCATTAGATCTCCAACCACTCCACATACTACTCCATATTCATCTCAAGTCACACACTCCCAACCAACCTTGTACAACTGGAGCACAAACTGTCTTCCATCCAACCAGATGGAATTTCTTCTCCTCCCTCTTGCCCCCCCATAGGAACGCCTTAAAGATTTTCTCAATTCTATTCCCCACTCTTGCCGGCAAAGGAAATAGTGATAAAAAATAAGTGGGAAGGTTCGTAAGGGTGCTCTTAAATAAGAGTGAGTCGATCTCCTTTCGATAATTACACCCGTTTCTAGCCAGCCAACCTTTTCTCTATCTTCTCCACTATCCCATCCCAAATATTTCTAGCCTTAAAAGATGCTCCCAGCGGTAGGCCTAGATATTTCAAAGGCAAAGAAGACACCTGATAGTCCAAATAACTTGCTAAGCTGCGTGTATTTGAAACCGCCCCCACCAGAACCATCTCAGACTTACCAAGATTCACCTGAAGCCCCGACACTGCTTCAAAGCAAAGTAGCAGTGCCCGTAGAGTTTGAATCTGTTTCCTATTCGCTTCACAAAAGAGTAGGGTATCGTCAGCAAATAATAGATGAGAAATCATAACCGTGCCATTACCCACCTTGAAGCCAGATAAGAACCCTTCATCAACATCGGCCTGCACCATCTGACTAAGAGCCTCCATAGCTATAACAAACAAAAGAGGAGATATAGGGTCTCCTTGCCACAAACCACGAGAACTATAAAAGAAACCAGTAGGTGTACCATTAACTAGGACTGAAAACCGAGCTGTTGAAATGCAGTGACGCATCCAAGCAATCCACTTATCACCAAAACCACACCTTCTTAGCATATATAAAAGGAAGTCCCAGTTCACGTGATCATAAGCCTTCTCAATGTCAAGCTCGCACAATATACCTGGTTCACCCTCCCTCAATCTATGATCCAAGCACTCATTTGCAATGAGCACCAAGTCAAGAATTTGTCTTCCACGAATAAAAGCGTTCTGAGGCTTGGAAATAATATGTTCCATCACCGGGCTTAGACGGTTAGCAAGAACCTTCGAAATAATCTTGTAAACTCCACTAATCAAGCTTATGGGGCGGAAATCCTCAATAATTGTAGCCCCGTGTCTCTTAGGGATGAGAGCAATGAACGTTACATTAAGAGATTTTTCAAACTTTTGAAAAGAATGGAATTCACTAAAGACTTGCATAACATCACCTTTAACGATGTCCCAACAAGTTTGAAAGAACCCCATTGAAAAACCATCCGGCCCTGGTGCTTTATCCTTGGCCATACCAGAGATGACCTTGTGAATCTCATCTTCCTCAAACGGTCTCTCCAAGATATTCACGCTCTGAGGATCAATTGTTTTAAAGGACAGAGCATCAAGCTTTGGCCTCCAACTAGCCGGTTCTGAAAGAAGGCACTCGTAATAATTCACAATGTGGTTTTCTAAATCAAGAGGAGAAGCTAGCACCTGATTATCTGAGTGTAGTGACTCAATAGCGTTACTGTGCCGGTGTGAGTTAGCGACCTTGTGAAAGTACTTCGTGCACTTGTCGCCTTCTTTCAACCAAAGGTCCCTAGATTTTTTACTCCAAGAAATCTCCTCTCACAACAATACCCTCTCCAAATTTGCCAAAACCGTGCCCTTCCTCATAAGTGCCTCCTCCGAAGTATCTCTCATTAGTTCCCTCCTCTCTAATTCCTGCAATTCCTCCAAGAGTGTAGACTTCTGATCGTCAAATGTGTCCAAAAACTTCCAAGTTCCACTTCTCCAGATCTTGTTTCAGAGCCTTCAACTTACCTGCAAGAGTAAAATTTGGATTGCCAGTGACCTGATACGAGGACCACCAAGTACGAACCATCTCTACAAACCCATCCGCTGCGAGCCACATGTTTTCAAACTTGAAGTATCGATGACCACTATGAATGCCCCCACAATCTAATAGGGAGTTATGGTATGAGATTTTCCATAGGGTAGATGTTGCTTGGGTTATGCCTTTGAGGGTGGTGGATTTGTTGGGGTGTTGGAGGAAGATACAAGGCTATCAACAAGTGGTAGCAGTGTGGAAGATGATTCCCATTTGTATCATGTGGTGTGTCTAGTCGGAAAGAAATGCGCGTTGCTTCGAAGACAAGGAACGCACTATGGTAGAGCTAAAGAACTTTTTTCTTCACACATTAATGCTTTGGTTTTCCGCTATTGTACTAAATGGGGACAATGTTCACGAGTTCTTGTCTTTAATTCCTCGCTTGTAGAAGGTACTTAGGTTTCTTATGTATACTTCTTGTGTACATGGGCCATGCCTTTCTTTTTCTAATCAATAATACTTATCTTTTACTTATAAAAAGAAACTTATTATTTGCTAATGACACTTTAGTATGCTGTGAGGCAAGTCATGTCATCATCTCTGATATTTATGTTATATATTTCTATGCTTTGAAGCAGTTTTTGGTTTTAATATCAATTTGGCCAAATCGGAATTGCTTCTAGTTGTTATGTTGAGAATGTAGCTAGTTTGGCAGATATCCTTGGATGTAGGATCTCGATCTTGCCAATGATTAATCTGGGTCTTCTCTTGGGAGCTTTTTGAACGGATCATAGACAAGATGGACCGCCACTTGGCTGGTTGGAATCGCTTGTGCTTGTCAAAGGGTGGACGGAGCACTTTGATCAAGAGCATGTAATCCGAGTTACCTACGTATAATATATCATCATTTCCATTTCCTGTTGGAGTTGCAAATCATCTTGAGAAGCTACCATATGACTTTTTGTGTGGAGTCATGAGCATAAGATATATCTTGTGAAATGGAGAATAGTGTGTTCGTTGGTGTTAGAAGGTGGGTTGGGGGGTGAGAAACTTATTTCTTTTAACTGAGCGCTTTTGAGGAAATGGCTATGGTGATATGCTTATGAGAGAGATTCTATGGAGGGTGCATATGGACAGAAAGTGGTAGTTTGGGCAGCGGTTGGTGTTCTCTGAAATAAATGGTCTTTTGGAGTGTGGCTTTGGTAGAACAATAGAAGGCGTTGGGTGGAGTTCTTTCATCTTACTAGATTTGTGGTGGGAGTAGGGTCCAAGATCGGCTTTTGGCATGATTTGTGGTGCAGGGACTGACTCTTGAAATATGCATTCCAAGATTTATTCCAAATCACACTTTTAAGCATGCTTTGTGATATATCTTTATCAACTCTCACATGATTCTCTCCATTGGTGTGTTAATTTGCTAGAGAGGCAAATGATTGGGAAGTGGATCTCCTCATTGCTTTTTGATTGGTTGTATTTGAGTCGGGTGGGAAGCAACAATGACGATAGATTGGTATCATGCCCATCTAAGAAAAGAGTGTACACTGTGAAGTCCTTCTACAATTTCGACCTCTTTCCCTTGGAAGCTTATTTAGAGGAACAAGGCTCCCCCTTGGATGAAATTCTTTGTGAACAGCGACATTGGGGAGGATTCTTACATTGGATAATGTGAATAAGTGGGGTATAGTAGCAATTAATAGGTGTTGTATGTGTAAGAAGAATTAGGAAACATTGGATCACCTTCTCTTGCCTTGCTTTATGGAACATGAATTTTTGCCTTTTTGGGATAGAGTGGGTGATGCCTTCTTGGGTAGTGGATTTCCTAGCATGTTGGAAAGCACAGTTTAAGAGCCATCAATATGCATCATTGCGAAAGATGGCACCGCTTGATGTTGTGTATTTGTAGGGAAAGATGTGAGTGTTTTTCCGAGGATTGCAAGAAAACAGTGTTAGAGCTCAAGTCTTCCTTTCTTGATACTCTGTATGATTGGATAATGGTCCACAATAGTGTAGAGTAATCTATTTTTACTTTCCATGGCACATTTTCCCTTTGCTAGTTATTAATAGTCTTACCTCATCAAAAATTTTTGTATCGTCTTTTTAAATCAAAACATTAAGACTCCTGTAGAAGGGACTCAGATTTCAGCATGGTTGTGGTTACACTTTTGCATGTAAAAGTATGAAGTTACCACAAATTGTAATTCCGTGAATTGCTTCTAATTTAGTTGGGGAGGGATGCGGCGGATGTGAGTTGTTTGTTCGTGATCTATGGATCTATCTTTTGTCTGTCTTTAGTGGAAGTTTTTAGTTGGACTACATGCTCATCCTGCTAGGGTTATTCAGGTAAGCTGGCAACTTAAAGACTACAGACGAGAAAACTTCTAAACTAATTTTGTTTCATCTCTGAAAAATAGCACGTAGACTCTGAGCAAAATCCGAGAATAAACCCAAAGCATGCTCTTGGTATTTAGAATTTTATATTCATGATCAGAATTGAGAACAAAGTTTAATTGAACTACTGACTTTATTTCTATCAAATTGGGATTTGCTCTATGGATCATTCATACATCAAAGACGGCCACATGTATCATTTTCCACAATTCTTTCCCATGTAAAATACTCTCTGGTACCTCATGACGTGGCATATGTTTCATCACAGCTTCTGTCCATTCTGAAATTGTAAAATTATGTGATCAATTCTTAGATTCACAACAATGGTACAAATGCTAATTTAGTAGATACCTTAGTGGCATTTATGTCACATCCAATAGTATAATGTAATTAAACCTTTATCTCAATAAATTTATAACTTACTTTGTGATAATTATATAAAAATTTATTGACTTATAAACATTTGCATCTCCTTTTGTCACTATTCTTTTTTTCTTAGAAATTTTCTTTTCTGTAATTATTGGATTTTAGATTTCACAATATTCAAGTAGACTGTCTTCTTGACAGTTCTTCATTTTAATGCAGATAAATGCTTGCAGCTGCCTTGCAAAATTGTTTCATCCATCTTTTCTGAGTTACCAGGCAAGCCAATTTCTTCGGAAAACTTCTTATTTACTTCTGAGGTTTGTGACAATGACATAACGCAATTGTAACAATTTAGTTTATGGTACTTCATGCTTATTACATTCATAGTCAATGAATGCAACTTGTTGAGGTGAAAATGTCTTATTACCTAGTATAATGTAGATCAAATGTGGCCTATAAGTTATAGTTCATATGGCACCACCTCCCTCCGTAAGAATGCTGGACTGTGAAGGGTGAATCCATAGGTTCAAAAGCCAGAGTAGCTTATAAATCATTCAAAAACAAAGCCCTCTAGTATTTAAGTTGAACTGTGTGGGCCTCTTATTTGATTGACATATAGCATGAGAAATGGAACCCTGTGGATTCTTTTTTTTTTTTATTCATTTTTTATTTTTTTATTTTTTTTAAGTGTGGATTCGTACCATAATGAGATCAGGTATTTACGTTCAACTAAGAGTTTTAAATACAGCAATTTACAAATTCTTTAAAGGATCCAAATATTTTTTTGGTGATTTCTGAAATATATAATAGTAGTTTGGTTCAGGCTTGCAACATTTGATCTTTCCACACTGAACTGTGATGCTATATTAATAAGCACTTGATCTTTTCATATAGATGTCAGATCTGTCTGACATAGGGTTAGAGTTTTGACACCAATGCTGGAGCAGGATCTTTAGTTTCAGCGACAGAACACGAGTAAAAAGGGACTTCAGGGCAGGTTTAGGTAGAAGGCTATGATGTTGTAATTGTAGACAAAAGATCGGTATATATTTGTATTTGGGGGCTGGAATAGTCATGATAAACTAAAATGTAGCCAGACCAGAAGTTAGAACGAAAGGAGAGGATGAAAGAAACTTAGGCATCACAGCTGGGGATGCATCAATTGCAATGTATCACATAAATTTCACACTAAAAACAAAAGAGGCTGAAATACTTTAGTTCTAATAGGAATTGCCACCAATGGGACAAAGGGCGAGATCGTCAGTTCAAGACCCATTGGGTTTGTCTAACTGAAAAAATGAAATAACTGAAAAGTTACTACTGTTTCATTTTGCTGTTCCTCTACTCCTTTTTGTGACGTCCCAACAAGACTACTCCGCTTGGTTATTGCTATGACTCAACTTCAGCAAATTTAATTTATTAAATGAGTCAGTTAAGACCACAAAATTATAATAAAAGCAAACGATAGAGCTTCTATAAAGCTTGGTGTTTTTTCTAAGCAAGCTTGATGTATAATATTTAACACAGTGCTGCCTGGATGGAGAGGCCTTTCAACAGGACAGAGGTTTATGAAGTGGTGAGAAAGATGGTCAAAGACAAAGCACCTGGACCATATGGCTTCTCTATGGGATTCCTCCAATCCTCTTGGGAGGTAGTGAAGGATAATTTGATGAAGGTTTTCTAGGAATTTATCTCATTTGGTAAGTTCGAGAAAAGTCTCGATGCTACTTTTATTGCACTTATTCCCAAGAAGGTTGGGGCTTTGAATGTTAAAGATTTTCGGCCTATTAGTTTCTTGAATAGGGTCTAGAAGATTATCTCCAAGTTTTAGCAAACCGCTTCGGGGAGGTTTTGGGGAGGATTATTTTGAGACCCCAAAATGCCTTTCTAAAAGGAAGACAAATATTGGATCTAGTACTAATCGCCAATGAATGGCTAGATAGCAGATTAAAATCAAGAGAATCGGGTGTTCTATGCAAGCTCGATATGGAGAAGGCGTATGACCATGTCAACTTGAACTTCCTATTATACTTGCTTGGGAGGTGTGGATTTGGGGAGAGGTGGTTCTCATAGATTAGATAATGCATCTCGACTGTGAGGTTCTCGGTTTTGGTGAATGACAAATTCAATTGGTTTCTTTATTAATTCACGCGGCCTAAGACAGGGCGATCTGTTGTCCCTGCTTCTCTGTCATTGTTATGGAGGCACTTAGTAGGATGATGTCTGCTATGGTTGACAATGGCTTTATGGTTGGATTTTTTAATGGCGACGCCAATTGGGGGGCACCCTTAACATTTCTCCTTTGTTGTTTGTAGATGATATCTTGTTATTTTGTAAGGCAGACTAAAATCAGATTTATTATCTAAGGGCTATCCTAATTAGCTTCAAAGCTGTGTTAGGATTGAAGGTGAATTTATCTAAATCGGAGTTGGTCCCAGTTGGAAACGTTCGTAACCACGGGAAATTGGCCAACATTCTTCAATGCAAGGTCTCCTCACTCCCCATGAAATACCTTGGCCTTCCTTTGGGGGCCTCTTTCAGGGCTAAATTTATATGGGATGAAGTAATAGAAAAGATTGAACGTAGATTGGCAGGTTAGAAGTGATTGTATTTGTTTTTTTTATAAGTAAACATATTATATATATCAATAGGAGTAACCAAGTACACTGAACGTATACAAGAAAACACCTAACCCATACTATAGTGCCCTGAATCACCCAAAAGCTCGTGAAAACTACCCTAAATACACCAAACCCGAATTGGAATGGAACATACCTCCCCAACCCCAGCCCCTTGTTTCCCGTATAACTAATTCAAATCCCCTCTACAAGACCGTCTTCACAATGCCCTCCCTAGTCTTCCCTCAACTTGAATTACTTCCCTTAACGTCGTAGTTAATTGCCCATGAAAGATGTTTTAACTCCCTGCTTTTCTTGAAACTTGATTTGGTTTCAAGCGCGTGGCTCGCCTCAATCATAGCGAATAGAGCTTTAATTTGGTCTTCATATGCATCATTTGAAATCCCCACGTTTGCTTAAATCTGTTAACTTTATTAAGAACCCAATTCGATGGTGAACCCACTATATCATTTAACGGAGGAAGAGAAACTAGGGGAGCAACATCATCCCCAGACACAGTACCCAACTGCACTCCCAACTCTAAGCCTTCCTCCACGCTAAGCACCAACAACAAATCCCGAGTCTTCTTGACAGCTAAATGGTTGCTGTCCATTGTTTTTGTCACCATAAAGGGTTCCTCCCCTCCATCAATGATGGCATTGCTGAAATTTGCTTCACCCCCCAATGATCCTTGTAGTTCCACTTTGTCAGACCCTACTGTTCCCTCGGGAATAGAACAGGTAGGGAGAGCACTACCGCCTTATCCTTTTCTTCTACTGCAAAGTTGATCTCGATTGGACTACCCACCTGTGACCTCAACACCACAGTGTATGAAGCACTTTTGATTGAGGAACACCTTCCCACTGTCTTTCCATCAACAAACTCTCCATTGTTGTTTGCATGCTTCAAAATAGTGGCTTTGTACCCAGTAAAGCTTCGAATGGACTGAAAATGCCTTTCCATCCAATGCCATTAGCGCCTTCCAGAATCACCAACAACCCTTTTCTCCTACCATTTTGGAAGTCTAAGAGTTGCAGAAAGCTATCCCTTGCGTTAGCCTGATGTTGAATAATGAGAACTCCATTATCCATTCTTAGCTCTCTGAAGAATCCTTCATGACATTTAAGTTCTAAACAATCCTCTATCCCCTTCGACGTCCATGAAATTGTCGTCCCACCTAGACACATGAACTTAGCCAACCTTTTGCTACGTTTAGAGATACGAAATCTATTTCCTCCCTCTTTCAAAAAAATGAAAGTTTTTTATTCCACTTTCAACCACCTGTCACCTTCCACCTTAGACAAATCCCTATTGCACGTTGTCATCATCAAACCTCAAATCCCCACTGAACTTAATATAGATTCTACTCCAACTCCTTACTTAAAGGTAGCACCATCATCCGAGGACCCCTGAGTTTGGTCAGAAGGGTTCAGCCCTAGGACTTACGAATAACTAGCAGATCCACAGGAGAGGAAGTCGCTTAATTCAAACGTAACCACGTGTTCCAAACCACAGAAAGCAAAAGTGGAACCAAGAAGGATTAACTATGATTTTCGGTGGATCTAGGAGTCTGGGTGACCGTCAAAGCTTTTTGTGCCTGCCGATAGGTGTTACGACCTCTCTTATAGTGGTCGATGGTGGATTGTGACTTCCTCTACGATCGAGAAGAGGAGTAGAACAGATCTTGTCATCGGATGAAGCCTAGCAGACTTGCTAAAGGCCAGCAACTCTTTTTGTGGACTGCACGGCCAACGGCACACACTGACAATCGACCAAGAGAGGTCCTTTCAAACTTTCAGGTTGCCGGAGGGAGGATTGTCGCCGAACGGCCCTCAACGGAGTCGCCGGGGCCCGTCGGCCTTGTCTGCGATGTCACTCGCCGGCTAGCATGGAGGGGAGATGGTGGGCTAGGGTTCTCTCTCTCTCTCTCTCTCTCTCTCTCAGCTCTGGTTTAAAAAAATTATGCGATTGTATTTGTCAAAAGGTGGAAGGACCACCTAATCAAGAGCACGCTGTCCAATTTACCAATTCACTTGTCATCTTTGTTCCCAATCCCGTCTAGTGGGGCATCCGAATAGAGAAACTCCAGTGTGATTTTCTTTGGAGTGAGTTGGGGGATGAGTTTAAGTTCCACCTGGTCAAATGGGATAAGCTTTGCCCTCCAATTTCTACTGTTGGGTTGGGAATTATAAACTTGAGGGTAACTTATCAAAAAAAATTTATAAACTTGGGGGTATCCAACCAGGCTCTTCTTGGGAAATGGTTGTGGCAATATAACATAGAGGGAAGCTTTATGGAAGTTGGTGATTGATCTTAAGTACAGGTGTATGTCCGCCGAGGGCTTGGGGGGTGGGGCGGTGGGAGTGGACTACTAGGGAGGTACCAGGGGTGTATGGAGTGGGAGTTTGGAAGCATATATGAAGAGGTTGGGGGGTGTTTGCTTTACACACTAACATTGTGATGGGTGATGGATCTAGAATAAAATTTTGACATGATCTATGGTGTGGAGATCGAGCTCTAAGGATACATTTCCTACAATTTTCTGGATTGCGTGTGAACAGGAAGCATTAGTTGCTGATCTAATGGCGATGTCCGGTGGCTCAATCCAATGGAATGTAAATTTTATGAGGGCGGATCATGATTGGGAAGTTGACAGTTTTGTTGAATTTTTCAGAACCTTGTATGCCATGAGATTGAGCACTGAGGGAACTGATAAGTTGTGGTGGACACCAACTAGAAAAGGTGCTTTCACTTCCTGCTTCTGTTATAGAACCCTCACCAATCCACAACATAATAGCTTTCCATGGAGAAGTATTTGGAGAAACAAGATGCCTCTTAAGGCGAACTTTTTTGTTTGGACAGCTTCACTGGGCAAGATTTTGACTATGGATAATCTACAAAAACGTCGGGTGATTGTTGTGGACTAGTGTTGTATGTGCAGAAAGAATGGTGAGACTGTGGATTATCTTCTACTGCATTGTGAGGTTACTAGATCACTGTGGGATGATGTCTTTAGAAGATTGGAGTTAGCCTGGGTATGTCTGCTATGGTGGTTGAGCTTGTGGCCAGTTGGAAGAATTTGGATGGAATACCACAAATCTTACCTGTGTGGAAGATGATTCCTATATGTATTCTTTGGTGCCTATGGATGGAACGAAATCATCGGGCTTTTGAACATAAGGAGCAAACATTGGAGGAGATTAGATTGTTCTTTGTTAAAAATTTGATCCTATGGGTGAGTGTTGTAGATTGGAATGGCCTAAATTTTCATGATTTCTTGTTTCTATATCTTTCTCTTAGCTAGGTGTAAACTCTTGTATACTCCCATTGTGTACTTGGGCTATGCCTATTCTTATTAATGCAAATATCTTTTACTTATCAAAAAAATATTTAACAGATAGAGGATTACATGAATAAAGGGTCGGGGACCCCTGACAAACACCGCTTTACAATTAGTACAACACAAAAGGAGAATAAAAAGTGGGCACTACAAACAAATAAATGTTCCCTACCCTTCCCCACCAAGGGGGAGCTGCACTAAGTGGCAGTTTTTGTACAATCCGACAAGCAAATTGTAGATCCAGGGCCGAAGGCCATGGTGGTTGGTGTGGCTGCACTTCGTTGTTTTGTAAAGGCTCGTGGGGAGATCCACTTTCTCGTCTTCATGATTTTGTGGAGAAAGATGACGGCTCTTATATGAAAAGGCCAGGTTGAAAACCAAACTCCATTGCATTATTTGTAGTTGTAATACTCCACATTCTCCTGAAGGAATAAGTGTGGTTCTCGCGCCTGGGGCTGAAGTGAACAAGTGTGGGGCTCTAGGGTTGTGGTAGAAAGAGACCACCAAGTGATTACGGGAGCGGTGGTGATCATCGAATGGGAACGGTTTGAATTTTTTGACTTTCCTTTTTGGATATAAGGGTATCCCAGCTTTTAGGTTTGGGAAAATCAAGATAGAGTTGAATAATGGCTGATTACAGATTAGGTGAACTTGGGAGGCATCAGAATCTGCACCAGCGCTGCGACTCACACACCGGTCACATTGCGGCCTTGATGGTCAGATCTGGAAGATTTGAGGGTGGGGAATCTTGCGGGCCGGCGAATGTGGCAGATTGGGCTCTGAGCAGTGGCGGACCTATTAAGGCCCTTGGGTGGGGCCATGGCCCCCCCTAAAGTTTGAAAAAAAAAAATATATTAATATTTTTTGATTTAATAAGATAATATTAATTTTATATTGTGTTGGCTCCCTTTCTAAAAAATTAATTTGGCCCTCCTTTAGAAAATTATTTGGATCTTATAGATTATTTACTTATATTTTTTTGTTATTTCAATAATATATTGTCCTTAACACATGATATATTTTTTTAATACATAGGTTGTATTAAACGTATTTGAATTTTATTTTAGATCTTACTATCTTATAGTTTTATACCACACAAAAAAAAAAAAAAATTGTGGAGAAATAGAATAAAAAACATATTTTTATACTTTTAGCTTCACTTGGCCCCCCCTAAAACAAATTTATGCTTCCGCCACTGGCTTTGAGGAAGGGAGGTGCATGGGCCCCACATGCCACTTTGGGCCGTGCATGAGCAACACACACCCATCGTTTTGGCACACCCTTATACGGTGCGTGCATCTCGGTTTTGGCCAGAAAGCTGCAGATCAGTCTTTTTCAGCCTTGGAGGAAAAGGGACAACAAAAGCAACTAGAAAGCTGGAAAAACGCTATGGACAGAGTAGAGAGATAGGAAAAGGGGAGGAGGGGGGAGCGGGGAGGAGGGAGCCAAAACTTCCCCCTCCTCTTCAGCAGAAAAACTGGCAAAGAAAGTGGTTGAAAATGGGTCTCTGGGTTTTAGAGGAAGAGGGGTCTCGGGCAGGTCTTCACAACACAGTTGTTCTGAGCTTGATTAATTTTCTGTTCCTATAAAGCTTGGTTTAACTTGTATAAGATCATATAAACTTGAATAATTCTTATTTATTATTTTTATAATATAAATTTGAAATTTACAATGAGAATATCTTATGTATTTAAAAAAGATAAGATAAAATCATATTCCTAGGTGATGAATGTCGTTTGTATCAATATTAATATCATCATTGATATATGCATTTAAAAATTATTTTAAGATATTTATTAAAAGCCAAAGCTTGTCACAATTTGTAGATGAAGTTAAAGAATATAATATAAATAATCTATATTGTCAAAATTAACTAGCTTGTGAACAAGGTCGAACACATTTGAAAACTAAAAGAGGGTAAGGGCCAATCCACTTTACTGAGTGTTGCCTTTGTATAGTTGTCAACTCCAAATTAGCGGTTTAACCTAAGTCCGTACATTACTGATACATGTGAGCAACATCATTTGGCCTGAGATCATTCGTGGTGAGTTTCTCTTGTGCACCCAAGTCTTTTGAGTACTTGGTATTGTGTCAAAGTATTGTTTTCAAAGTGCATGGATGCAAGAAACATTACCTATGTTGTAATACACGTTGTAGATGCTCCTCCACTTTAGCAGTGCCAAGATAAATTAGAGGGAACTGATATTGATCGATAAGTAGAGGAACCAATGTTGTAACATTCCCACGAGCTAAAAGTGGGCTCAGTTTCTTTGGGCACATCTTCAACTAGGTGACGATGGTCCTTTGACCTTAAAAAATATCCCTACATATTTAGCCCACAAAATGTCTCTTTTCCCATTCAGATTAGTAGTCATGGAAGCGTTGAATGAAGATTCAGATGTGACTTAACTAGATGTAGAAGGAAATTAATTCGAACCTAGCAGCCATAATAATTGCCCAAACCACAACAGAAGTACATGGTAGCAGCAACAGCCAACAATGGGAACCTCCAGCTATTATACCAGCCACTGAGAACTCAAGAACCCACCTTCAACTGGATGGAACAAAAGAAAAACAGAAAAGCTTGCCAATAGAAACGAAGTTAAGGAGACATAGAACTACCAATAATAATCAGCAAGATTCAGATATTAACTAAGGGTTGAATTTTACGAGGAAACCAATAGATCCAATAATTAAATCCAAACTAAACCCAGCTGGACCTTCAAACACATGTATGTACTGCTAAACCATGAAGAATGGGAGAGAAGTATACTGAATCAGGTGCAAAGTCAAAACATTGTATCATTCAGTGAACAATTTGTTGGCATTGGCGATGAGACTTCTAATCTCACTTAAAATAGCTGAATTTACCGTGAGTGCACAATGTCAGTGTTAAAGCATATTTGCATATTCCTTTTTCCCTTCAATTTTTTAATAACCGTAATTGAGTACTTTTCCTTGCCTCTATGTTGTACAGTTTTTTGGGCTCTTTCCTACAGCATCTTTGTTGGGGTTGGAGGCAGCTGGTCAACACTATTGTGAAGATGATTGGAGTAAGCTGAGAATTCAGCATCGTTATATTGATGACTTGGATTTGTCAAGATACTGCTTCTCTGCAGCGTATATGATGGCACTATTGCATGACAGCCTTGGCATCCCTATGACTGAAAAGAGGTATCATTTCTTTTGGATGCAGACCAAATTGTTTTCACTTTTCTAGTGGCAAACTGAATTCATCCAGATGTTACTGATGGGAAAAAAGACTAGCATTCATACAGATGTCAATAACTAATACCTAATGCATAGGGTGGTATAAACTGATATGCCTAATACATTCATCTATACTTTAAAAGTTAATCAAGTTGAATCAACTTGCAAGTAACCAGACTGTTCTTGGTATCATATTAAACTAGTTTAATTCTTCAGAATGAAAAAGTATTTGCTCACATTTCTCGTACATTGTAAACCTTCTGAATATTAGTGTTGAATAGGGATTTTCACTGGTCATGCAAATTTGTAATGAAGATAGATAGCCAAGTTCTTTGTTGCTAGCTTATTAAAACTTTATTCGAATATGGTATAGATGTGTTCTGATGCTACAATTGTAGTTGGACTGTTGGAGCTTCTAGTTGAGGCCTAATTTTAGAAATGGTATTGGATTTGGTATAGAAGAGGCAAGTAATTTTTTCCCCGCTATCAGAAATAAAAATCAGTGATATTGTGGTTAAAATAACTATTCGTAGGGTTGGATTTGCAAATCACACTGGAAGCATTCCCCTCGACTGGACGCTTGGAGCTTTCATCAGCGAAACAATGTCAGAGCCACTCCAGTTGGAACCTGGTAACCTGGGCCAGATTGTTGGAAATGAATCAGTCACATACTTCTCCTTGTTTGCATTTCTACTAATAGCTGTACTTGCCACATTCTTTGTACTTCGATGGCGGAAACCACAATTAAAGACTATCTATGATCTAGAGAAAGGGCGCTATATTGTCACTCGTGTCCCTAGGTAACTATCCACCCAACTTTTTTCTACTCTTTGTTCATTTGGAAGGAATCTCTGTAAATTCATTAGAAAATTTATGGGAGCACCATAGCACCAATGAGTTTTATTGCTTGAAAAGACCACAATGTCCACAATATACAGGGATAACTGCAAGGCACTCACTCCCTTATGATTTTGTAATGATAGTAATGCATTATTGCAGAAATTCAAGTGATTTGCTCTTTAGTTTGGGCAAGGATGTCACATATACACTGCTTGATGATATTTGCCAAGTTCCTCATGGTGATGCTGAAATTCTGTGTTTCTTTGTAACAATAGCCTAAAAAGCACCCTGGTGTTAGACCATTTATTCTGATGTTGGGTAGTCGAGTTTAGGGAAGGCAAGAGAATGTTAGCACTTTTGGGTTTTTGAGTCGAGCTGGAAGGTTAGCTGTTATAATCAAATTTGTTGCTGTAGTCAAAGACTTCCGGTCATGTTAATCCCCTGGTTAGGTTTTGCGTTTCAATTTTCAATGGAAAATGATATTTGGCGTAACACTTCCACAGAACCACAGCCATTTGACCGAGTTGATGAAATTCCTTTTTTTTTTTTTTTTCAATTTTCTTCAAGCCTTTGCGTTTGTTTAGTTAAAAATGATTTTATAACTTATTTTCATTTAAAAGAATTCCAAAACAATGCAAAAATATAGAAATAAAATTTAAAAAAAAAAAAATCTACTAATTGGATCAAACGGTTTTTCGAAATGTTGATCTAAGCAGCAGCACCCATTTTCAATTGCGAACCACGTCTCATGGCATTCATGGTCCCCCTTTGTTTATATGCTTAGGTGTTTTAGTATGGGGAAGTTGGAAAAATTCTATTAATCATTCTTATACCACACACAATATTTAATTTTTTTTTTAATTTTTATTTTATCTTTAACCTTTACTAAATGTGTGGTGTATGGATGATGAATAGAAAAATTCTTTTAGTTTAGCAAGAATTAAAAAAATATATATATATATGTATAGTGTGGTAAGAATGATGAGTACAAGAACTCGAGAAAGTTATTGCAGCACTTTGTGGGTTGGAGCCACCCATGAGAGTTGGCCCCTTTTTTCTTGCTCATTTTAACACTTTTTTCGTACGGTTAAGGATGTCCTAAAATCTAATTAGTGATGAAATTATTTGATATTGCAAAACCTATTGACACCTTTTTATAGACGTATTTCCTTTTCCTTTCCATGTTAGCAACCTACAGATCCTGTACAGAAGGCAACCCAGGCAAACGTTCCCCTATCGGCCATGCCTTCAACTATTGGTTCAAAAGGGTCAGCAGCCAGAGTCCCATACCCAGAAGAGACATCTTGTCCATCAACGCAACCTACCGGCGTTGCCTCATCCCTTGCAATTGTGGAAGAAAGTAGGGTCCAAGAGTGAGTCCAAGTCTAGGGCGCCTAACTATAACTTCTGCTAGCTAGTTGACCTCTGAAATGGCAGGTGGTTGATGGGTTTCCCTCCTACCTCCGAGGTTAGTATGGGTGGAAGGAGGCAGGGAGTGTACCACCGAAGTGCTTCCCCTGTCTTGTCGGTTTCCAATCGTCACCATATATAAAGATGAACTTGCAGTCCCAATTCTTGATATGAGAGAACCAAGGCTCCAAGTGAACCACCTGATAAACAGTGTGGGATTGAAAACTGGACTGCTTCCCACAATGTTTCTTCACAACGCGTAAACAAATTGGAGTCCGCCACCTTGGCGGCTTCAAGTGCCTTATTCCACACAATGCATCAAGTCAACATATCCTCCATGCGTTGGGCAATAACTGTGCCAGAGCCGAACACAAGGTAGTCCAGAATTTTTTAGACTGGACGGTAGAAAGAAAGCCTCAGCCCCATTGAGAGCATTCCGATATACAGACCAACATGACTAACAATTCCCTCAAAGCTGACTATACCGCCGAGGCCAACAGGGTCCGAGATGCGTACCATTCTCTCGTGGAGTTAAACTCCACTTGAGTAATCATTGTTGTGCATCGATTTCCCAATTTGGGCCATATGATCATGACGTAGTTTTCTTGGAACTAAAAATAATACCAGCCTATAAAAGCAATTGGGGTAGTTGTCAAGATGAATTATTATTATTTTTCATCCTTAGGCCAAAGATTAGGGCTCGGGTGTTACGAAAATAAATCATTATATATAATTAAGATGTTGTAATCTCATCAAATAAAATGCCAAATAGAAGATTATTAGAAAATGTCTTTCCAACTGCATGGATTCTTATTGATCACAACAATTTTATTGGTTTTTCTCGATCGGTTTTATTGTACTGAATATTTAAACAAGGCATATATATATATATATATATAACATGCCGGCTGACATGATAACATAGCTTGACATACAAAGATCGATAGTGGTGGAGATAAAGTCCATGTATGCAATGAATCAAGAGTGGGTGCGCAGCAGCTCGAGGGCTTCACCAGTCGCCATTCTTTTCGTCTGTCTGAGTTTCCTATAATCTTCATAAGTAATCGGGGCGTAAAGACGCGGGTGTTCAGTGTCCACAAGTTCAGGTGGTGCTTCCATTTCTCCCTCATTCGGTCCTAAGATAGATGAGGCAATTGAAAATCGGATACTTGATTCTTTGCATTCTACTCGATGCTTCACGTTACGAAACCTTCCATTACTCCATAGCTTCAACGTACGTACATGTCAATCGTGAACAATCATGCATGATGATATTTTTCAGATTAAAATTATATATATCGAATAAGCTGGTGCAATAAATGAATGAAATGGGGTTCTTAATTACCTTAGCAACGTCCCCAAGATTGACAAGGAAGGTGCCTGGCCATGGGCGGATCGGGACAAATTCACCAAAGTTGTCCATGGCTTCAAGACCACCAACATTTTCATCATCATGAACTATGGTTAGAAACCCACAATCTGAGTGTACCAGTACACCTGAAGAGCCTACGGTTTCAGGAGTGAAGTGGTATTTGTTCATCCTAAGCTGGCAAGGCCATTCTTTGAACAAGTCGGTGACCAACCCCATGCATTTGGCCAACTTTTTCCCCAAATCAAGGGCCAGCTCGTGTATTGCTTTAGCATACGTCTCTAGTATCTCCCTGCCAATACAAGAAAGATAAGGCGCGCAATTGGTAAGTGTGCGAGCACTGTATCAAATGCACTTTGTTTGTTTGTTGATTTTTGCTACATACAAGCACAGTCGCGTACTAATCTACGTACTAATACTGATTCTTTCATATTTAAAATTTAAATTAGCACTGTTTTCAATAAAATCTACTTTTTGACCAATCACAATAAATTAGTACACATATTAGGGCACAATTATGCTTGAAACTATATTTTTCCTTATTTGTTTTTTTATACAGGGGTGGGGCTTCTTAATTTTCCAATTCGTAGAACAAGCCTTATATCATCTGGTCCAAAGGACCTAATTAGCATCATGCATGTGCATGTATGATATAGCATAAACAAACCTTTGGTGAGGAGAGGCATCCAGCTGAGAAAAAAAGGCACCCAAGTCTTGAGGGGATCCCAAATCATGGAGGCCCAAGGACTCATAATTAGGATTGGCAACATTTGGTGCCAAGTAGCCGCTGCCCGTAATCAAATCGATGTTGTGCATTTTAGTTTCTGTGGGAAGGTCAAACAATTCGTTCACCACCTTCTTCATTTGTGTCATGAGACCCACAGGGATATTGTGGTTGACGACCCTAAAACAACCCCATTCCTCGGCTGCTTCTCTGAGTTTCCGATAATGCTCTACATCATGATCTTGATCAAATTCTTGCAAGTCAATAATCGGTACTATATGCTTTGAGTTGTCGCCCTCCGTCATGTTTGCTCGCTTGTCCTCTTCCCTTCTTCAAATAAACACCCACGAATACAAATGAACGACAATCATGAGTACGTACTCCAATGGGGTACTGAAGATTAATTCTATCCAATTCAACTAAATTAATGGAGTATTATGGTCATTAGTTCATTTATCAGTCTAATCACTTTTACAAAATGAAATGGCATGCAAAATTTAGTAATTTTTTAGATCAAATGGATACTTTTCATTTTGAAATAGACATCATGACGAAGCTCCTTTGGCCTTAAAAGATGCCCATATAGATTTGGACCACAAAATTGGCATTTTCTCATTCAATTTAGCTGATTTCGTATGTAGTAGGGTTGAATGATTAATTAGTTGCCTTAATTAGATTAAAAAGTAATTAATTAGGAATAAAAAGCCATAAGAATTGCCCCAAGCACAATTAAAGCAAGTGGACATCATGTCCAACCAAAGAGAAGAACATGATCCAACCAATAGACAGCATGCTTCAAATATCAAGGTCGAATTTTACCCAAACTAAAGTAGTGCATATGACATGATCAAACCCCGAAACATTATCCAAAAATCAAATAAAAACTAAATCCAGATTCCAGAGGGGAGCAGCTTCAACGCATTTATGTATGTACGTTCGTTCTGCTAAACCATGCATGCAGAATATGAGATAGTAATTAAACAGACTCAGAGAAAAATAAAGACAATACCTGCAACCTGAAACAGCTTAGGCAACAGAAATGAACTTCTTGGTCGGTGTAGCCTCAAACTGGGAACAATGTGTTATTGTGCAAAGCATATTTGTAGACTTGTTTTTCTTTGTTTTTTACGCGTAATTCATTGATTAGTTGGTCGACTTCTTTGCAAGATCTAGATTGAGCCAGTTGTTGCTGGGCTACTGCCCACCGTCCAAATAAAAAATAGCATTCATCGATCCCCACGTGATCTGACAATTAAATGCCTAATGAACAGGTAGGGAGGCATCACTTAAATGAGTAGTCATACAACCATTATTCAAACTTGATAATTAATGAACCCCACGAACTTGCAATCAGTTACAGAGGCTGATCATGAGAAAATTTTGTCAAATTTGGCCATTTGAATTTTGAGTTATAATATTTATGTTGATTGTGCATTTTTTAATCTTGACTGCGAATCAATATGACACATGTCCTATTCTTATTAGTTCTGAGATGGAGTTAAAATATATCACATCAGTATTTCTTTTCATTGAACTAACATATATATATATATATACACATATTTATTAAAAAGAAAACTTACTTTTGATACAGGGTTCACATGATCGAAATATGACCCTAATCCCAACGCCACCTTACAACTTATAAAACGAGCAAACGCAAGCCAAGTGACCTGAACCAGAACAACCTTCCATCATATGAATAGATAGCAATAATATACATGATGAGGGAAAGGAATCCCCACAACAGACGCTCTTACCGCTAATACAATGCTAAGAAATGTAAATAAAAAACTGGCTTTTGGATAAATAAACTAGTCCTCACCCATCTTACTCTTGGAGGATTCATGCCGATGCTTATATTTTATCTCAATATTTAAATATAAAAAAAATAAATATTTTTAAATTCTAAATCTTCAATATTTTTATCTAATTATTACTTAATTATTATAATTTTTTCAAACTTCTAAACAAAACATAAAAAATAATTTAACATTTTCAAAACTTAAAATAAAAATAATATTATAATAAGATTTAAACTTTATAATATTTTGATTCAACTTTTTCTTTATCATTTTTCAAAATCCCATCAAATATTTTAACTCAAATCATTTTACTACTATTAAGAAACTATTTTAACTCATTTTATCTCATTTTAACTCACTATCCAAGCTAGACCTCAAGATATAGACAAAACCAAGGTGACCCTTTTGGTTATTAAATTCTAATAGAAAGCAGTTTATATATGTATATAGTTAATTTTATATGATTGGTAAAAAAAATTCAGTTTCAGCTATTAAAATTAAAATTTATATGCATATAGTTCATTAATTGCTAAAAAGATCCTACACGTTTAGGCCTCATTTGGATAGTCAGATGAGATGAGAAATATGTGAATAATTTGAGTGAAGATTTTTATTGGGTTTTGAAAAAGTAGAGAGAAAAAGTTGAACAAAAATATTATAAAATTAAAATATTATTATAATATTATTTTTATTTTGAGATTTGAAAAAAGTTGAATTATTTTTAATATTTTATATCAAAGTTTTGAAAAGTTGTAACAATTAGATGACAAAGTATGCTAGAAGTTAAAAAATATTTGTATTTAAATAATATTTAAATTTTAAGATGATATGCAATGCAATGTGGCCATAAGATAGGATTTGGCTCAAGGAAAACCGAGAGGCATAAATCATGTATTTAGATTTTATTTTACGCTTTTGATAGGAAAAGATTCGAAATTTTTTTAATAAATGGCAGCTTTTAATTAATTTTTTAATGAAGGGAGATCTCTTATATCTTGTACTTTATTAAGGAGAAACGTTTTTAAAGGCAAGTAGCATTACGATGGGTTTGGCTTACCTCCAATTGTCTACTAACAGGACATCTCCTGTTATATTGCCAATTCGCGCGCGCGAGAGAGAGAGAGAGAGAGAGAGAGAGCAATGCGATATCGATGACATTTTCTTGGCCTTGGGTAAAAAATTCAAGCTCAGCGTCATCGATTTGTCCTTCTCTATATCACCGTACTTACAATCATGTGATGCATATGTAGTGGCTTCTTTTGTCAATTACCTAATGAGAAAGTCCTTTAATTTAAAATGTGTTCACAACTGATGTTATTGATCAGAATGTCAAGATGATCTAGAATGAATACGACATTCTAATTTATTATGTTTCGTGCAGTACTTGCAACTACTATTAAAATTCCCAATAAAATTTTGGCAACGTTGCTTGGATTGAATCCGGGTCACCCGCGTGGCATGCGCGAATAATTTTGAACTATAATTTAACAAAAACGAGGTCGGAAGACATAGAGAATCAATTAAATATAAACTAAATAAATTCTAATATAGTTTAGAAAAATAAATTTTCTAAAGTGAAATAAAACTAAACAATTAATTAATATAAGCAATAAGTAATTAATTTAATAAGTTAATCACACAATAAAGAACTAAAATCAATTTTAAAGATGCAAATTAATCTAAAAAAAATTAATAAAATATTAATGGAGTAGTAGCTAAGATTTTGGAATTCACCTCATTAATTCATAACAACTGTTATAAACCGACTTGTAAGACCACATTTAGCCGTCATAATAGCTGTCATAATTGACTGTCCTTAGCCGTCAATTATGAAGGACGTCAATTATGACGGCATGTAGTAGTCATAATTGATCGCACTTAGCCGTCAATTATGACGGCCTGTAGCTGTCAATTTTGACTGCCCGTAATCATCATAATTGACCGTCTTTAGCCGTCAATTATGACGCACAAGACCTCCTTTATATCTTATATATATGGATATCTTTAAAGGATTTCAATATTGAATCATAAAATGCTTCTCTCTCACGTTCAAGATCTATCTCTTTCCCCCTCTCTCTCTTTGTCTTTCGCTCTCTCTCTTTTCATTAGTTTCATAATGAGTTATCAGCATGAGATTCTGTTGATTCTGAAACTAGTGATCTTCTACTTCAAGTAAGTTTTTCAATATATTATTTGCAATCCCCAATGTGAATATTAAAGATTATTTTCCTTATTATTACTTGATAAAATTTTATATTTATTTACATAGTTTACATCTCAGTTATATCTATAGTAAATTAAAATTTCCATAATTTACATTTCAGTTATATCTGTAGTCAATTTTTATTCATATAGTTTATATACAAGTTCTATTTATTTTTTTATATTTGTTATGAATTATTGATGATAAGATTCATCTTGGAATAGAAATGGAGTATCCCTGAAGGATCGCTCTAAACCAATAATTTTATTGAGTATCTCATAATAAAAGATTTATTGATTCTGTCAGATAGTTTAAAGGAGTGATAAGTGTACCAAAAGTTTATTATGATTAATGCACCTGAAGTTGCATAATTGAAATTGTGTAGAGAAAAGCCACTAAAGAATATCTGTTTAAAATGAATGCCTCAAATGTGCTCCTGAAGTAACAATATCGAGTACGAAAGTTTACAAGATATTCTAAACTTATATCTTGTCTTCTAGTGGTTGAGCAAAATAATGAGTTTTTGTTAAAAAATCATTAGTCATGTCTTACTAGTTCCACATCATTCCTTGAAGTGAATGATATTAGATTTATATCATTCTCATAAGATAATGATGCATTTTTTTTCAAAGAAACCAAGAGATTGGACGTAGTGATAAATATCTTTATATTACTTTTATGATTTCGGGAGAAGCTTGTATTGGAAAAACTATCAGCTTTCTCTTTGAGATGATATTATACAATTATTGAATCAAATATTATGATGCATAAAAAATGATATAATTCAAAATATTTATATGTTTTTCATGATTATCTTGATCATCCAAAATCAATTACGATAAGTCAAATAATTTTTATATGGACGTCTATAAAAGAACCAGAAGATTCTTTTACTATAAAGTCTTCCCACTGTAAGCGGAAAGAAAAAATTGCTAGAAGCAAATAAAATAAAATAATTCGACGTTATCTTGATTATCATAGGTAAACTAGAAGTTCAGATGATAATTAATTTATGGATGCAATAAGAAAAAAAGGTCTCATATTCTAGCTACTAAAATCCCAATGAGGATTGAAGTCCTCGTAGGACAATTAAGAAATTTAGCAGTCTAATGAACATAAGACATATCTAAAAGTGTGAGAGACATATTAATACAAAAGATAAAGCATCCTAAAAGAGAAAAGCACAAAGAAAATAAATTGGTGCTCCTGAAGAGGCCGTACCCACAAAATAAGCAATAAGATTCATCCAAACCTTCTGTACAAAATTGTCTCATAATAAAAACTCCTGAAGAGTATAATCCTTCTAAAGAGTACCTCTTGAAGATGTTTTTCATGAAATGTCTTCCCTTGAAAAGGGATAGGTACCTGAAAATAACGAGATCTCGATACATTTCATGAGTATTGGAGAAATTCTAGATAGAAATAAAACCGTTGTCGACAACGTATTTTTATATAAGATGGCATTTGATATTACCAGAAGTAATGAAGAAAGTAAGCTAAGAACCGTTGAAAAATACAGATGTAAAAATATTGACCAAAATATAAAGAAACAATTCCTGCAGAATTGATATCACCAGTAAAATGTGATACATATGGACTTGTAGTCCAAACACCTAAAAGGTGATGCTTGTTGAATATCAGTGGGTATTTGTATAAAGAAAATAAAAATGTGATATATAAATCACGAGTCGGTTTCCCGCAGAAATAATATCGATATGCTTTTGAAGTGGATGAAATTATATTGAGGTTTTTATTACCTTGATAGTTACCGAGAGTTTGGGTATGCATGATTAACTGCATATTTATATGGATCACTCAGTAAATACATGAAGCATATAGTCCTGAAGTACTTATTCTAAAGTTTCAAAAATCCTTATATGATCTAAAATAATCTAAATGCATATGGAACAAGCTATTTTCCATATATTTTCAGTATCTAGATTAGCTTTTATTACAGTTTATATAGATGATTTAAATGTCATTGAGGCTCCAGAAGAGCTCATGAAAACTGCACATATTTGAAATATAAATCAGAAACACTTTCGGCTTCAAGGGGGAGATGAATAGAATTATTAGTTCTGAAATACTATCTCTTAAATGCAATTAGTATTTCAAATTCATATTACGGTTTTGTAAGAAATGTGCATTATTAAAAGAGAAATAAAATGGAGCACACAAAACATCTACCAGAAGATAGAAACACAATATGAATATTTGTGAAATATTATTTTATTATCTCGAAACAAAATTACAGAAATTTGAGGCTATTCGCTTCATTCTTTAAACGATCTTACTTTTCAAAAATTTGCATGGCATCCCTGTCTAAAGGAGTAGGTAATCAAAAAGAAGAGTTAAGCAAGGATTTTAAATTCTTATTCTCTTGCTTTATTGCTCATATCTTCATGTTGGACTCCAGAAGAAGTCGCTGAAGGATAGAAATCTTCTCGTTGAGTTTGTCAACCTTACAAGTTTTGGATTGTAGCCGCTGAGAAAATGCAACAATGGTTGATGAGTATCGGGTACCGAGACTCACAAACTCGTAGATAGCATCAACATCTGACTTATTAGTCAGATAATTATTGTATTGCATTATAGCACTTACTGTAGAAGAAGAAACAACTGGTGAATAAGGTGTAGAATACCTCATATATTGGTCATGAGAAGATTGCTGGGCCATTATAGAGTAAGAATGCAGAAAGAGATTGCAAAGTAAGAATGCAAACTAATTATACAAGATGGGATGCGAATGAAGATGAGCTGAATATTTCTTTTATAGAGAAAATTATGAAAGCAAGACAAAATTATATATATTGATTGAGGATATGCTAAACACAAATATCCTACAGTTATTTACTAGGCCGTGAAATTAAAAGCAGTTTTCCCCTACTTTCTTAAAAGTTGGGCTTTTTCAGATATCCGCAGCGAGATTAAATGCAGCTTGTCCTTATTCCCTAAGTATTTGGACTTCTTCAAATATCTGTTGCTGCTAATCCTGAAGATCATGGACATACTATTTTAGCACCTTATTCTCCTCCTTCAGTTTCTTGTTCTTACGACTCTTCGCAGAGATTTTCTAACGCAATTAAGATATTTAATTATTGAGTTGGTTGACCTCATTCACTTTAGCTAATAACCTCTAAGACATGGTCATAACAGAGGCAAAATATTGAGCACTAAGAAATCTTGATTATGAAACGACATTAGAATAAATCCTTCCAGAAAAATGAATCTCTGCTTCTATCATAAGAGCAACGTCCTCAAGTGAGTAAAAGGAAGGACAAAGCATCTCTATTGCTTCATAACGTCTCTCGTGAAGCATATCTCTACAAGAGACAAGAGATGTAGCATTCTAGCCCTGCGGCGTCTGACAGTTACAGAAGAGCTGTAAAATCCTACAGTGCTTGTTTGGTCTAAAAATGTGGCCACCGTTTTTGTTAAATATGGAGGTTGGCGGCTTAATTTTGATAACTTCTCCACTAACTATGTTATTTACAAGAACTCTAGAAGAGCACAACTCCAGAAGAGTAGTGAATTTAATGTTAAAACAATCTTGAATCAATATGACGAATTTATTTACCAAAACATTACCAACTGCATCATTTAAAGAGTTGGTACACAATATTGAGACGCATCAACCAAAGACCTTTCACTCTAAAGTCTTGAAGAGCTTTTATATGGACAAAGCTCATCCCCTGAGTACTCCAATATTTGTTCTATCATTTGATGTGCAGAAAGACCCATTTCGTCCTTGTGAAGACGATGAAGAAATTCTTGATCTTGAAGTACCTTATCTCAGTGCAATTAAAGCCCTAATGTATCTTAAAAATTACACTCGATCTGATATTACATTTTCAGTTAATTTACTTGCAAGATATAGTTATGCACCAACTCGAAGACATTGAAATGGTATTAAACATGTCATTCGTTACTTCTGAGGTACGATTGATATTGAATTATTTTATTAACATGGATCAAGTCCACAATTAGTTAGATATGCGGATGCAGGTTATTTTTCAGATTCACACAGAGAGATCATTGCATTTCATGAGAAGAAATGTGAAATTGATGTCAAGTAGATACGATCAAGTGATAATTTGGCAGATTTATTCACTAAGGCATTACCAATTGCAACATTTAAGAAGATTGTGCAGAACATTGGAATGCGAAGACTTCAAAACCTATCATAATGCACTTTTCAGGGGAGTAAATGTTTTGAACACTAGTGCTGATTGTACTCTTTTTCCTTCGCTAAGGTTTTTTCTCATTGGGTTTTCCTTTGCAAGGTTTTAATGAGGCAATCCTAAAGCATTTGGCGGTACACATGAATACTGTACTCTTTTTCCTTTGCCATTGGTTTTTTTCCCACAGGATTTTTTCTTGGCAAAGTTTTAACGAGGCATATTCTTTACATGTGGTCATCAAAAGAGGGAGTGTTATAAACCAACTTGTATGACCACATTTAGCCGTCATAATAGCCGTCATAATCGACCGTCCTTAGCCGTCAATTAAAGGACGGTCGATTATGATGGTCAAGATCTCCTTTGTACTTCTCTATATATAGCTATCATTCAAGGTTTTCAATATTGAATCTTAAAACGCTTCTCTCTCACGTTCAAGATCTCTCTCTCTTTCCCTCTCTATCTCTTTGTTTTTCGTTCCCTCTCTTTTCATTAGTTTTATAACAGCAACATATATTTATAATAATTGAATTTTCCAAAAGCCTACATGATAATCTAAAAATGAATCTTCTCATCATGCGGGAAAATATCATTGTTGAAACATTTCTTTTTAGAAGATATCTAAAGTATGCTATGCTTTACTTAAAGATATAAAATCAAATTATCACATGTATTTGCTAAAATAAATAACAAAAGATATTAGATTTTATTTTTAACAACTTATTAACCAAGCTCTCAATTGATTAAGAGTATTCTAGATTATGAGTAAAACATGATTGAACTCATATCAAGAATTTTATCTCTCTCACTTGATTTGAAGGAAGAACAATTGATCATTGAATATAGATAATTGAGGGAAAATCACATCTCATAAATAATATTATTAATCTTTAATGAGGTTCCATCCTCAACCTTACTTGAAAATTTAATTAGACATGTTTATCAAAATAAACTCCTTAATCTAAACATAAATAAGCATTAAAACAATATTTAAAAGAAAGTAAAAATAAAAAAATAAAAATAACAATGCTGTCAGAATGTAAACATCACTGCAGAACTAGAAATGACACTCCAATTTCTTCTCCAATTCTTTCCGTCTGTAGAAGTCCGGTTAGTAACCGGCGGTTACTACCTTCTTCTTCTTCTTTTCCTTCCATCTGTGTATCCAGTTTCAATATTGTCAAAAATGTTGTGAAGAGTATTGCATGGATATCATTACTCATTCTATTTAAATCACTATTTTTCATCCCACAACGCACGTTTTGTTGAGGTTACCAACAACCTGCTACTCTTATTCTCAGTAGAAGTCTATCTATTGGCATTTGGCAGCACATCAATCACACAATTAGCCTCAACAATTCCTCCACATCTCCAATTTCTTCACTGAGATTAAATCAAATTTAAATTTAAGTAAGAAAAATAAATATTTTAAAATTAATAAAAATATTAAAATTAACATTACGCAATTATGATAATGCTTTATTTAAATTAGTCAAATTATGCACAAATAGGCTATTATCACACCTACCCTTCCAAATCTTAGACAATAACTCCAGCCCCCATGCTGTTTGTCGTACCAGTCACTGGAGGATCCATGTTAACCTTGACAAAGCCATCGCCAGGTGAGTTTCCCCATAGACCAGAAGCCTTTCTGTTCATAGTGCTCAAGCTTGTTGAAACTCAACCAGACTTTCCTTTGCTTCCCATCCCATCTAACTTGGGCTAGAAAACTTTCCATTGAATAGTACCCAATCATTCCTCCTAAACCATATTTTCGTCAGAATTATTGATACCAACTCCATTTTATTTGTTTTCTTGTCCAGCAGTCTCTCCAAAAGCTCCATAAAATCCTCTACACCACTTGGCCATTTCTAGAGCACCCCATTCTTTTTTGCCTAGATATCCGCAGTGGAGGGAAAATTCTATAGAATGTAACAAATTGTTTCTCTTTCTTTTTCATAAATGGGACAGAGCATGTCCTCAATCACTCCTCTTTTATGTATATTAAACTTGGCAGGTAGAATGTCATTCCTTGCTTTCCAAATGAAGTGTTTTACATTACCCAGGATGCTCATGTTCCACATCTACTTACACCTATAATCAAACTTGCCACTCACAGGTGACTCCCTTATTTTGGTAACCTTCTTTGTTTGCTCCGAGAATATGCCAAATGCTTTTCCATGGTAGAGATGGCCTATTTCCCAACTTCGCTTCCATTAAAGATCCTTCCTGAAGTACTATTGTTTCTAAATATTTGAGCAATCAAGCTTTGAGGACTTTGTAGAAAGTGCCATCCCACTCTGAACTTTGATTCTCCTACTTATGCCTAGCGCATCCGTGCAATTTCAACCTCATTTTGCTCGTGGCCCCACTAGAATCTCAGCATCCTAGAAGAAATCTCTTTACGCAGTGACTTTGGTAACATGAATACACTCATTGTGAATGTTGGTATTGCCTGGATAATTGCCTTTAACAAAACTTCTTTACCTATTTGCGATAAGAATTTGTTTTTCCAATTGCTCATCCTCTGCCAAACTTGATCCTTCAAGATTTTGAAAGTGTTATACTCTGACTTCCCTACCAAAGCAGGAAGTCCCACGTATATCTCATAGCAGCCACTAGAGGGGACTCCAGCCACAGACAGGATATGTTCTCTAACTTCCCTTCTTGTGTTTGAACTGAAAAGGACTATTTTATGATTATTTAGGCACTGGCCAAAGCCTCTTCATATAGCTTCAGTATATATTACAACATGTACCATTCTTGTAGCTTTTCCCTGTAGAATAAAACACATTTGTTTTATTTTTAAAAAATAGATGGTTTAACTTGGCCCTTTGCTAAGGCAACCCTTGTGATCTTCCTTCTCCTCTCAGCCCTTTATATTAAAGCACTCAAACCTTCTGTACAAAGGATGAACATGTAAGGGGGTAGGGGATCCCCTCGCCTTATTCCCCTAAAAAGTTTCATTACCCCCAAGAGGTTGTCCATTTATCATGACTAAGTGTCCCTGATCGTACAGAAGCCATCACTATGGAGATCCATTTGTCACTGAACCCCTTTCTTTGCCTAACAGCTTTTAAAAACATCCACTCTACCCTATCATATGCTTTTGATGTATCAAGCTTAAAGGTCATATTGTTTGTTTTGTTTTTTTGTCTAGTCTTCAATCTATGAAGAGCCTCATATGCCACACCAGTATGTGATATGTGATAAGTCCTCCTAGAATAAAGGCACTTTGGTTGTTGGAAATAATTTAAGGAAATATCTCTTTTAATGCACATGAAGCTCGCTTAATGCACAGTAACTAACTCGCCTAAATTATTTTATGCATTTTGGATCTTTAACCTTTGGAATAAGACTGCTGCACATATCTCCTCTCCTCTCACATCCCAATGGGATTGAGAGAAGTAGACACCATACCCATCTGAACTTGGGGATTTTAGAGGATGCATTTGAAATTTGAAATAGTGCTTCAGTTATTTTCACCTTTCTGAACTCCCTAATAAGTGCTTCATTCATCTCATCCGTCATTCTTGAATCCATTGTAGTGAGGCATCCTGAAATTACATTCTCCTCAGGGACTATTGATCCATAGATTCCATCAAAGTTTTGTGTAAAGGCTCTTCCAATATCCACACCCTTCTTAATACACCTTCTTTGCTCATCCTTAATCTCTCTCATCAAGTTCTGTTTCCTTCTTTGGTTGGCATAGGCATGGAAAACTTGGTGTTCCTATCTTCACGGTCTAATACCACGCCCTCCTCTTTTTCAGGCATCACCCCCATCTCCTCTTAAAGCTTCAATAAGATCAATATTCAGTGGCCCTTTTATTGAAAAATAAAATTAATTTAATTATGTCTTTTGGTAGATTCATGAACTAGAGTCAAGGTTCATCTTGAAAGAAGTATTCATGTATTTAGAGATTTATGTATTTGGGATATTCATGTATTGGGGTGTTCGTATACTAGGGAAGGTCATGTATTAGAGTGACTACTAGGTGAATCTACAAGTCTATAAATACCCATGTATGCATTGGCACAAAGTAAGCCACTTGAGAAATAATTCAGTTAGAGAAATTTCAGAAATAGTCTCTCCTCTCTTTCCTCTAGAATAGAATACCAGTTTTTCTCCTCCAACAAACTAATATCAAAGCTACAATTTTATAGATCCTAAAGATGGCCAACTCATCGTTTTCATTTCAATTTCTGCATTTGAAAAAGGAGAATTATGAGAATTGGTGTATTCAAATGAAAGCTTTGCTTGGATCTCAAGATGCATGGGAGATCGTAGATAAAGGCAATGAGGAGCCTAGAGATAAAGCTTTGTTGAGTCCTAATCAAAGGAGGCTCTGCAAAGGTTGCGGAAGAAGGACCAACAAGCTCTCACGCTCATCCATCAATGTTTGGATGAAGCAATGTTCGAGAAAGTGGCCAATGCCACTACTTCCAAGCAAGCATGGGAGATCTTACAAAACTCTTATCAAGGAGTTGATAAAGTAAAGAAAGTGCAACTCTAAACGCTACGAGGTGAGTTTGAAGTCCTTTGTATACAAGAATTTGAGACGATTGGGGATTACTTTTCAAAATTGTTGGCCATTGTGAATCAAATTAAGAGATATGGAGAAAAGCTAGAAGATGTCCGAGTGGTTGAGAAGATTCTCAGCCCGTTGCATTCAAAGTTCGATTATATTGTGGTGGCTATCAAAGAGTCGAAAGACTTGGAAATTGTAATACTCGAGTCTTACTACGTAGGTCCTTACATCATTTTATTAATTCTTTAAGTTAAATATTTTAAGATAACGATTTTTATTATCTTATTATTTTATTATTTTATTTTAAGATGGATGTGCTTTTATTTTTATGTGGGTTATTAAAATAAATTAAGAGCATGATTTTAAGACCTTGTAATATTTTTCTCTTGAGTCCTCTAATTTTCATTATTTAAGAAATGACCCAATTATTCTCTACCATTGGATTGGTAAGTAAAAAGCATTTTTTTAGGTGGATAGATCTCCACCATCCATTTGCTTCCTTGTGATGGAAGAAGGGAACAAAAGCCAAAAGGCCCTTACCCATTCCTCCAAGTCTACGCCTGAGGCAACAAGAAGGGGGGAAAAAAACAAAAACAATCCTCTTAAGTCCCTCTCCCTTATCCGTTGGTCACTTTCCAAACTTGTGAAACAAGACTTTGACCAAAAAGTGATTTAGTTCTTGTCCCTTGAATCTGTTGGCTTCCAAGGCAAGCTTTGACTAAAAGTGATTTAATCCCTTATCTCCCTTCAATCCGTCACCTAGCCAAAAGAAAAGAGCAAGTCTTCTTCCTTCTTCTCCAAGCCGATACCCATTTCTCCATTTCTCCATTTCTCCATTTCTCTTCTTCTTCCTTTCATCTTCAAGCTTAAGGAAACCAAATTTTTGTTCTCTCCCTCTCTTCAAGCTGTGCGACCCCAAGGAAAGAAATAAACAATCTTCTTCCTCCCCAAACCGTTCCATACCTCTCATTCCATACTCATTTTTGGGTTTGTTCATAGCTTGGAATTCAAAGTTTGTTTTCATCTTCTAAGAGGTGAAAATTGAAGGTAAGAGGCCCTTGATTCATTTCCTAGTATGGTTTATATGTGGATTTCGAATTTCATGGCTTATCTCACATTTATGTTTAGGTTTTGAGTTTCCAACCAAGGGTTAGTGTTTTCTCTAATCCACTAAGCCGAAATCACCTCTTCTCTTCATCATTCTTATGTTTTGGGAAGGATTCTCAAAAGGTATAAACCCTAACTCGAACTCCAATTGATTGGGATGTTTTTTTAAGGCTAACTGAATCATGTAACTAGCTTGTGTTTCTTATCTCTTCATATTGTGATTCCTCATATATATGTCCTGTTTTGGCTTAGCTGTATTTATATGGGAGCTATTTTTGTGTTGTGCATTATTATATTTTGAAATGAAGGAGGTTTTTAACAAACAAACTTGTTTTAAATCTCAGATGACTCTTGAAATAATTCTTGATATGGATGTTGGTGCCGTGGGTTCTATTTTGAGGTGGTGTTACGTTTTTTGTCTTAGGATGCTAGAGGTGTTCAGATTTATTATGGTTGTATGCAATCCTATAAACTTGTTTTAAAATGAGTGTTAAATGATTAAATTATAAACTTTGATGCTAAGAATTTTTAAGTTATTTAATGGGTTATTTTTTCTATTTTTTATGTTATGCTTAATTAAATAATGTATGTTAACTAGGCTATTTATTATACTTATGTTATTAGATTTCCAGCCTAAGTTGGTATTAGAAGTGAGTGGTTAATTGTGCAAAAATGCTAGAGTGTGTAAGCTGTCCAATAAGTAGAAAAATTTTATAAATGCCCTATGTTGATGTCTAAAGCCGTCCTTGGCTTTGCTCTTTCTCAATGTTTTTCCTACCAACCCAAAAGCCCATTTATGTGCAATGTAGCCCTTCTAATAAGAGAAACAATTAACTATTTTAAAAAGGGGCATGATTCTTAGAATTTATTTAGCCTATTTGAGATGCCTAGATTTATTTTAAAGCCTTGCTAATCATTTTCCAAATTTGAACCTTTACTCCCATTAATTTCAAAGTAAGCCTAAATCAACTAAATCTTGTTAAGCCTATGAGTTTTCAATTACCTTTCCGTATAAAATACCCAAGTGGCCCTTTTATAGACAGCTAGCATGCTTTAGCATTAATTATGTTACTCTTGTAAGGGTTAGTTGAGAGGTTAGTTACTTGAGGTAACGCTAAGGGTAGAAATGGATGTTAGATTTATAATATTTGACTTTCTCGTTTAAATGGAGGCCTAAAGGATGTTGGGTGAGTATTAACATACTTCTTATTTATTTGGAATAAAACTTATTGATGTTGGAGGTACCAAGGCATATCAAGGTAATTAGATATGACCATGCTTCTTACACAAAGTTCTCTTTTGAAAGAATGTCTCTCTCTTTTCAAATGTTCTTCTAAAGAAAGAGTAAATGTATATATTATGTACAACCCTTTATTGGTAGCCCTGTTAAGCACCCTATCAATTATAATTGTTTGTATGTGTGTAAGGTAATGCATGCACGTAGATTCTAAGTCATAAGATTTTCATACACGCTCTTTCAATTAACTAATGTCTTACTTATACGTAGCATGACATGAAATACTATTTTTAAAAAAATAAATGCATATGTACTAGACTAAGAAAAGATAACAAAAATGTTTGATTGCAAAGAAATGAAAAGAAGGTTAAGGTATGAAAATAGGTAACGACATGGAAAAAAATGATGTTTAAGCTCATTCTTTTAAATGAGGTTTTTCCATGAATGAACTGTTAAATGAAAATGACTGAATAAAAGAAAAAAATGATTGAAAGAAATAAATGTTTTGATGGGAACCAAGGTGGAGCTATCCTTAAAGATCATTTGCAAGTTCCAGATGGGCCAATTAAAGATCAAGAGCCAAGAAGATCAAGGAAGCAATGCAAGGATTGGTGCAATCCACTTGGGAAGAAGCTAGGAAGGGCCCAATACTCAAGATGGGCTTGAAGGAAGAAGAACCGGTTTTGATCCATTTGATACAAGCTATGGAAGACATGACTTAGAGATAGGGCCTATTGTTGTTAAGACTCTCAATTTGTTTAAAGGCTTTTATTAATAGTTTAGAAGAAGTGGGCTTGAGGATGCTTGGCCCACATATGTCTTATTTCTAATGGACTAGGGTTTTCTTTGGGAAGGCCTTGTATTTTGGCCAAGGGTTTATTTGGAAACTTATTATTTAACTAGGGTTTAGAAGTTACTGTAGCGCGGCGTACGGCACTATTCACGCTACAATACCCAAGCGCTTTCATTAGGGTTTTTGGGGGTTGTCTATTTAAACAACTTATAGCCTCATTTGAGAGGCAGAATATATGAAATTTCTTTGAGAGTTCGAGTTATCTCCTCTTGTTCTTCTTAAACTTTTGAACTTATCAAAAGTAAATCAAAACCTTTGTGGCGTTCCTCCTTTGTAATTTGGGTTCTTGAGACGGATTCTTCAACGGGTCTAGATTTTAATATAATCTAGGTTCTTGGAACGGGTTCTCATCGGGTCTAAATTCTCCATCCATAAATCTGAGTTTGGCTTTCTTGGGGTTGTTTTCCAATATTGTTGTTGGGTCTCAAAGCAAATCGATTGGGGTTCACATCATTTGGTATCAGAGCAAGGTTTCCAATCAGGTGTAATTCTATCTTTTATTTATTGCATCTTTATTTCTAGGGCTTCATTGTTCTAAGGTTGCAAAAAAAAAAAAAAAAGTGCAGAAATTCGATTTTATTAGGGCTGCTGGATTACTCTATCATTTTTGTTTCATGTTCATCAATATTGGGTGGCTAAATTGCTTGTTTGAGAGCTGCCAAAATTTGCACCATCTATAGAGTTGGAAATTTCTGTGGTTTCTTGCATCTCTAAGTTTGTCAATTGCTTGGAGTGTTGTTTCTTTGATTCTCTTCTATTTCCTTGCCAATTTAATAAGTGTTTGAATTCAATTGTTTGATTATTACAATTGAATATTGCTGTTTGTGATTGAATCAGGAAAAAAAAAAAGAAAGAAAAAAAAAATTCGAATTTTTCTTGAGTCTTATTTTCAGAGGGGCTGCATACATCATTATAGTCACTATCTTGCCTTATAGTTACCATTCCATTCCTATATGTCCCTTGATTCTCTTGTTGTTTTCTTTTCCTTCCGTCCTTCCGTCTGTCTCTTGGTTTTGTTATTGGATAATTACACGTTGGGATAAAACAAGGTTGTATTATCTTACTTAAAGTTCAATTAGTTCTTCAGGAACTTGAGTGGGAAATCTCTTGAGGTAAAAGGCAAGAGAGTGTGAGACCATTATTAAAAAAAAAAAAAAAAAAAAAAGCCAATTAAGAGTGAAACACGAGTGGAGTGCCCTTATTCGAGTGTAAACACGTAAGGGAGCGTGTGAGGTCTTTTTCACTAACATTTGTTTTTGTCAAGCACGTACGATGTCTCATAAAAGTGACTCATCACCAAAGGGGATGGCAGAAAACTCCTTTGTGTTGCAGGCCATGCAACAACAGTTTGAACGGTTGAACATGATGTTAGGGGAAGTGAGAGATAGGATGGATCAACAAGATGAAATAATTAAAACTTTGCATGATGGGAGAGATAGGAGGAGACGTGAACCTAGAAGAGAACATGAGTATGAAGATGTAGGAGATGGCGAGGATGAGGAAGACCTAATATCTGAAGTTGGGATGGGTAGGCATAGAGGAGTCAGGCGTGAAAGAGGATTTAGGGGAAACCCACGGGGTCGTGATGGAGTGGATAGAAACCTTGAGAACATCAAAATGAAAATACCATCTTTCCAAGGTAGAACTGACCCTGAAGCTTATTTAGAATGGGAGAAGAAGATAGAGTTGATCTTTGATTGTCATAACTATTCAGAGGAGAAGAAAGTGAAGTTGGCAGTAATTGAGTTCACTGATTATGCTATTATTTGGTGGGATCAATTAGTGACCAATAGAAGGAGGAATTATGAGAGGCTTGTCGAGACATGGGGAGAGTTGAAAGCTCTCATGAGGCGGAGATTTGTACCTAGCCACTACTATAGGGACCTCTACCAGAAATTACAAAATCTTACACAGGGGTCTAGGAGTGTGGAGGACTACCATAAGGAGATGGAGGTGGCCATGATACGGGCAAATGTAGAGGAGGATAGGGAGGCCACTATGGCTAGATTTTTGTGTGGTTTGAATAGGGAGATAGCCAATGTGGTTGAGTTGCAACATTATGTAGAAATAGAAGACATGGTGCACATGGCTATGAAGGTGGAGAGGCAATTAAAGAGGAAAGGGACATCAAGGTACACTTCGGTTTCTAGCACTCCTTGGAAACCAAAGTGGGAGAAAGATGATCGAGTTGTAACAAAGGCAAAGACCGAACCACCTAGAGGAAAAGATGAAGGAACTAGCAACAAACCCAAGATAGCATCCCAACCCTCTAGAAACAGAGATATTAAATGTTTTAAGTGTTTGGGTTCAGGGCACATCGCTTCTCAATGTCCAAACAAACGTGTGATGATTATGCGTGACAATGGGGAGGTGATGACTGCAAGTGAGGATGATAGTGATGAGATACCCGAGTTGGAGGATGCTAGTGATGATGATGGAGTAGAATACCCCGTAACAGGTGAGTCCCTTGTTGCCAGGCGTGCTCTCAACACACAAATTAAGATGGATGATGCAGAGCAACAGAGGGAGAACATTTTTCATACTAGATGCCACATCAATAACAAGGTATGTAGTATGATCATTGATGGGGGGAGTTGTACTAATGTTGCTAGCACTACTTTAGTTGAAAAATTGAATTTACCTACCTTGAAGCATTCTCGACCGTACAAGTTACAGTGGTTGAATGATTGTGGGGAGATTAGGGTGGATAGACAAGTGTTAGTTACTTTTTCCATTGGGAAGTATCAAGATGAAGTGCTTTGTGATGTGGTGCCTATGCATGCTGGTCATATCTTGTTGGGGAGGCCATGGCAGTATGATAGAAGAGTGATACATGATGGATTCAAAAACATGTACAGCTTTTCAAAAGAAGGCAACACAATCAAGCTTGCTCCTTTAACTCCAAGACAGGTCTATGAGGACCAATTGAAACTAAAAAGTGAGGTTGTCAAAAAAAATAAGAGTGCAAATGAGAGTGATAAAAAAAGAAAGAGTGAAAAGGAGATTGAGCAAAAAAGAAAGAATGAAAAAGAGATTGAGCAAAAAAGAAAGAGTGAGAGTGAAAATGAGCAAAAAAGAAAGAGTGAAAAAGAAAGAGAGTCTGCCGAGAGAAAAGGAAAGACAAAAGTGAGTTTCTATGCAAGAGAAAGTGAGGTTAAGAGGGCTTTCTTCGCAGATCGCCCTATGATTTTTCTTGTTTATAAAGAGTCTTATCTTAATCTTGATGAAACTAACCAGCCTCTTCCTAGTTTGGCTGTTTCTTTGTTGCAGGAGTTTGAGGATGTATTCCCAGAGGAAATGCCTAATGAGTTGCCACCCATTAGAGGCATTGAACACCAGATTGATTTTGTGCCCGGGGCTGCTATTCCAAACCGACCAGCTTATAGAAGTAATCCAGATGAGACAAAGGAGCTTCAGAGGCAAGTTGAGGATTTGATGAGCAAGGGTTACGTGAGAGAGAGCATGAGCCCATGTGCAGTACCAGTGCTTCTAGTGCCTAAGAAGGATGGGACGTGGCGGATGTGCGTTGATTGCAGGGCAGTTAATAATATCACGGTAAAGTATCGCCATCCCATTCCTAGATTAGATGATATGCTCGATGAATTGCATGGCTCCTGTATTTTCAGTAAAATTGATCTTAAAAGTGGGTACCATCAAATTAGAATGAAAGAGGGTGATGAATGGAAAACTGCTTTTAAGACTAAGTATGGGCTTTATGAATGGTTGGTTATGCCATTTGGACTTACAAATGCGCCCAGTACTTTCATGAGATTAATGAACCATGTCCTACGTGCATTCATTGGCAAGTTTGTGGTTGTGTACTTTGATGATATCCTAGTGTACAGCAAGGACTTAAATGAACATATTGAGCATTTGAAATATGTGTTTAATGTGTTGAGATGTGAAAAGTTGTATGCTAATTTCAAGAAATGTACCTTTTGCATGGAGAAAGTTGTTTTTCTTGGATATGTTGTTAGTACAAAGGGTATTGAAGTGGATGAAGAGAAAGTCCAGGCCATTAGGGAGTGGCCAACGCCAAAGAGCGTCACTGAGGTAAGAAGCTTTCATGGTCTAGCTAGCTTTTATCGGCGTTTTGTTAAAGACTTTAGCACCATTGCTGCACCACTCACTGAAGTCATTAAAAAGAATGTTGGGTTTCATTGGGGGGCTAATCAAGAGAATGCTTTTGCCACTATTAAAGAAAGGTTGTGCTCTGCACCCGTGTTAGCATTACCTGATTTTAACAAAGCTTTTGAGATTGAATGTGATGCCTCAGGATTAGGGATTGGAGCCGTTTTGATGCAGGATAGGCGACCGATCGCCTTCTTCAGTGAGAAGCTAAGTGGGGCATCCCTGAAGTACCCTACTTATGACAAAGAGCTTTTTGCTCTTGTTCGTGCATTAGAGACTTGGCAGCACTACTTGTGGCCTAGGGAATTTGTGATCCACACCGATCATGAATCGTTGAAGCATCTCAAGGGTCAAGGTAAGTTGAATAAGAGGCATGCCAGATGGATGGAATACATTGAGACCTTTCCATATGTCATCCGTTACAAGCAAGGTAAGGAGAATATTGTTGCTGATGCTTTATCCCGGAGGTATGCACTTCTTACTTCTATGAGCGCTAAAATGCTTGGGTTTGAATATGTGAAAGACATGTATGCCGATGACACTGATTTTTCTGATGTGTATATGGCATGTGATAAGGCGGCATTTGGTAAGTTTTACAAGCATGATGGCTACTTGTTTAAAGAAAACAAACTGTGTGTACCTAGTTGTTCTATGCGTGAGCTATTAGTGCGTGAGGCACATGGTGGGGGATTAATGGGACACTTTGGTGTCAAGAAAACCTTAGACATACTGCATGAACATTTCTTTTGGCCTAAGATGAAAAGAGACATCAATCGCATTTGTAGCAGGTGCATCACATGTAGAAAGGCCAAATCTAAGGTTTTGCCACATGGGTTATATACACCCTTACCCGTTCCTAGTGAGCCATGGGTAGACATATCTATGGACTTTGTTTTGGGGCTGCCTAGGACAAAAAGGGGTAGAGATTCTATTTTTGTGGTTGTGGATAGATTTAGCAAGATGGCACATTTCATTCCCTGCCATAAAACAGATGATGCCACAAACATAGCTGACTTATTTTTCAGGGAGATAGTGCGACTCCATGGTGTGCCCAGGAGCATTGTTTCTGATAGGGATGTTAAATTCCTGAGCTACTTTTGGAAAGTGTTGTGGGGAAAATTAGGTACTAAACTCTTATTTTCCACTACTTGTCACCCACAGACTGATGGTCAGACTGAAGTAGTTAATAGGACTTTAACTCAGCTTTTACGCACTGTTGTTCATAAGAATTTAAAGATTTGGGAGGATTGTTTGCCATTTATAGAGTTTGCATATAATAGGACCATGCATACAACTACTTCATACTCTCCTTTTGAAATTGTTTATGGTTTTAATCCACTTACGCCTTTAGATTTGATGCCTTTACCTGTTAATGGCAGGAGTAGCTTGGATGGACAAAAGAAGGCAGAGTTGGTGAAGTCACTTCATGAGAGGGTACGCCTTCACATTGCCCAAAAGAATGAAAGGGTTGCTTCCCAAGCCAATAAAGGGCGAAGGCGTGTCATCTTTGAACCAGGAGATTGGGTTTGGGTGCACATGCGCAAAGAAAGATTCCCAGCCCATAGACGGACTAAGTTGCATCCTCGAGGAGATGGACCATTCCAAATTCTTGAGAAAATTAATGACAATGCATATAAAGTGGATCTTCCAGGTGAATATAATGTTTCTGCTACTTTCAATGTTTCTGATCTTTCTCCTTTTGATGTAAGTGAAGATTCGAGGTCGAATCCTTTTGAGGAGAGGGGGAATGATGGGAACCAAGGTGGAGCTATCCTTAAAGATCATTTGCAAGTTCCAGATGGGCCAATTACAAGATCAAGAGCCAAGAAGATCAAGGAAGCAATGCAAGGATTGGTGCAATCCACTTGGGAAGAAGCTAGGAAGGGCCCAATACTCAAGATGGGCTTGAAGGAAGAAGAACCGGTTTTGATCCATTTGATACAAGCTATGGAAGACATGACTTAGAGATAGGGCCTATTATTGTTAAGACTCTCAATTTGTTTTAAGGCTTTTATTAATAGTTTAGAAGAAGTGGGCTTGAGGATGCTTGGCCCACGTATGTCTTATTTCTAATGGACTAGGGTTTTCTTTGGGAAGGCCTTGTATTTTGGCCAAGGGTTTATTTGGAAACTTATTATTTAACTAGGGTTTAGAAGTTACTGTAGCGCGGCGTACGACACTGTAGCTACAGTACCCGAGCGCTTTCATTAGGGTTTTTGGGGGTTGTCTATTTAAACAACTTATAGCCTCATTTGAGAGGCAGAATAGATGAAATTTCTTTGAGAGTTTGAGTTATCTCCTCTTGTTCTTCTTGAACTTTTGAACTTATCAAAGGTAAATCAAAACCTTTGTGGCGTTCCTCCTTTGTAATTTGGGTTCTTGAGACGGATTCTTCAATGGGTCTAGATTTTGATATAATCTAGGTTCTTGGAACGGGTTCTCATCGGGTCTAAATTCTCCATCCATAAATCTGAGTTTGGCTTTCTTGGAGTTGTTTTCCAATATTGTTGTTGGGTCTCAAAGCAAATTGATTGGGGTTCACATCATTTGGTATCAGAGCAAGGTTTCCAACCAGGTGTATTTCTATCTTTTATTTATTGCATCTTTGTTTCTAGAGCTTCATTGTTCTAAGGTTGAAAAAAAAAAAAAAAAAAGTGCAGAAATTCGATTTTCCTAGGGCTGCTGGATTACTCTATCATTTTTGTTTCATGTTCATCAATATTGGGTGGCTAAATTGCTTGTTTGAGAGCTGCCAAAATTTGCACCATCTATAGAGTTGGAAATTTCTGGGGTTTCTTGCATCTCTAAGTTTGTCAATTGCTTGGAGTGTTGTTTCTTTGATTCTCTTCTATTTCCTTGCCAATTTTTATGTGTTTGAATTCAATTGTTTGATTATTACAATTGAATATTGCTGTTTGTGATTGAATCAGTGAAAAAAAAAGAAAGAAAAAAAAAATTCGAATTTTTCTTGAGTCTTATTTTCAGAGGGGCTGCATACATCATTATAGTCAGTATCTTGCCTTATAGTTACCATTCCATTCCTATATGTCCCTTGATTCTCTTGTTGTTTTCTTTTCCTTCCGTCCTTCCGTCTGTCTCTTGGTTTTGTTTATTGGATAATTACAAGTTGGGATAAAACAAGGTTGTATTATCTTACTTAAAGTTCAATTAGTTCTTCAAGAACTTGAGTGGGAAATCTCTTGAGGTAAAAGGCAAGAGAGTGTGAGACCATTATAAAAAAAAAAAAAAAAAAGCCAATTAAGAGTGAAACACGAGTGGAGTGCCCTTATTCGAGTGTAAACACGTAAGGGAGCGTGTGAGGTCTTTTTCACTAACATTTGTTTTTGTCAAGCACGTACGATGTCTCATAAAAGTGACTCATCACCAAAGGGGATGGCAGAAAACTCCTTTGTGTTGCAGGCCATGCAACAACAGTTTGAACGGTTGAACATGATGTTAGGGGAAGTGAGAGATAGGATGGATCAACAAGATGAAATAATTAAAACTTTGCATGATGGGAGAGATAGGAGGAGACGTGAACCTAGAAGAGAACATGAGTATGAAGATGTAGGAGATGGCGAGGATGAGGAAGACCTAATATCTGAAGTTGGGATGGGTAGGCATAGAGGAGTCAGGCGTGAAAGAGGATTTAGGGGAAACCCACGGGGTCGTGATGGAGTGGATAGAAACCTTGAGAACATCAAAATGAAAATACCATCTTTCCAAGGTAGAACTGACCCTGAAGCTTATTTAGAATGGGAGAAGAAGATAGAGTTGATCTTTGATTGTCATAACTATTCAGAGGAGAAGAAAGTGAAGTTGGCAGTAATTGAGTTCACTGATTATGCTATTATTTGGTGGGATCAATTAGTGACCAATAGAAGGAGGAATTATGAGAGGCTTGTCGAGACATGGGGAGAGTTGAAAGCTCTCATGAGGCGGAGATTTGTACCTAGCCACTACTATAGGGACCTCTACCAGAAATTACAAAATCTTACACAGGGGTCTAGGAGTGTGGAGGACTACCATAAGGAGATGGAGGTGGCCATGATACGGGCAAATGTAGAGGAGGATAGGGAGGCCACTATGGCTAGATTTTTGTGTGGTTTGAATAGGGAGATAGCCAATGTGGTTGAGTTGCAACATTATGTAGAAATAGAAGACATGGTGCACATGGCTATGAAGGTGGAGAGGCAATTAAAGAGGAAAGGGACATCAAGGTACACTTCGGTTTCTAGCACTCCTTGGAAACCAAAGTGGGAGAAAGATGATCGAGTTGTAACAAAGGCAAAGACCGAACCACCTAGAGGAAAAGATGAAGGAACTAGCAACAAACCCAAGATAGCATCCCAACCCTCTAGAAACAGAGATATTAAATGTTTTAAGTGTTTGGGTTCAGGGCACATCGCTTCTCAATGTCCAAACAAACGTGTGATGATTATGCGTGACAATGGGGAGGTGATGACTGCAAGTGAGGATGATAGTGATGAGATACCCGAGTTGGAGGATGCTAGTGATGATGATGGAGTAGAATACCCCGTAACAGGTGAGTCCCTTGTTGCCAGGCGTGCTCTCAACACACAAATTAAGATGGATGATGCAGAGCAACAGAGGGAGAACATTTTTCATACTAGATGCCACATCAATAACAAGGTATGTAGTATGATCATTGATGGGGGGAGTTGTACTAATGTTGCTAGCACTACTTTAGTTGAAAAATTGAATTTACCTACCTTGAAGCATTCTCGACCGTACAAGTTACAGTGGTTGAATGATTGTGGGGAGATTAGGGTGGATAGACAAGTGTTAGTTACTTTTTCCATTGGGAAGTATCAAGATGAAGTGCTTTGTGATGTGGTGCCTATGCATGCTGGTCATATCTTGTTGGGGAGGCCATGGCAGTATGATAGAAGAGTGATACATGATGGATTCAAAAACATGTACAGCTTTTCAAAAGAAGGCAACACAATCAAGCTTGCTCCTTTAACTCCAAGACAGGTCTATGAGGACCAATTGAAACTAAAAAGTGAGGTTGTCAAAAAAAATAAGAGTGCAAATGAGAGTGATAAAAAAAGAAAGAGTGAAAAGGAGATTGAGCAAAAAAGAAAGAATGAAAAAGAGATTGAGCAAAAAAGAAAGAGTGAGAGTGAAAATGAGCAAAAAAGAAAGAGTGAAAAAGAAAGAGAGTCTGCCGAGAGAAAAGGAAAGACAAAAGTGAGTTTCTATGCAAGAGAAAGTGAGGTTAAGAGGGCTTTCTTCGCAGATCGCCCTATGATTTTTCTTGTTTATAAAGAGTCTTATCTTAATCTTGATGAAACTAACCAGCCTCTTCCTAGTTTGGCTGTTTCTTTGTTGCAGGAGTTTGAGGATGTATTCCCAGAGGAAATGCCTAATGAGTTGCCACCCATTAGAGGCATTGAACACCAGATTGATTTTGTGCCCGGGGCTGCTATTCCAAACCGACCAGCTTATAGAAGTAATCCAGATGAGACAAAGGAGCTTCAGAGGCAAGTTGAGGATTTGATGAGCAAGGGTTACGTGAGAGAGAGCATGAGCCCATGTGCAGTACCAGTGCTTCTAGTGCCTAAGAAGGATGGGACGTGGCGGATGTGCGTTGATTGCAGGGCAGTTAATAATATCACGGTAAAGTATCGCCATCCCATTCCTAGATTAGATGATATGCTCGATGAATTGCATGGCTCCTGTATTTTCAGTAAAATTGATCTTAAAAGTGGGTACCATCAAATTAGAATGAAAGAGGGTGATGAATGGAAAACTGCTTTTAAGACTAAGTATGGGCTTTATGAATGGTTGGTTATGCCATTTGGACTTACAAATGCGCCCAGTACTTTCATGAGATTAATGAACCATGTCCTACGTGCATTCATTGGCAAGTTTGTGGTTGTGTACTTTGATGATATCCTAGTGTACAGCAAGGACTTAAATGAACATATTGAGCATTTGAAATATGTGTTTAATGTGTTGAGATGTGAAAAGTTGTATGCTAATTTCAAGAAATGTACCTTTTGCATGGAGAAAGTTGTTTTTCTTGGATATGTTGTTAGTACAAAGGGTATTGAAGCGAATGAAGAGAAAGTCAAGGCCATTAGGGAGTGGCCAACGCCAAAGAGCGTCACTGAGGTAAGAAGCTTTCATGGTCTAGCTAGCTTTTATCGGCGTTTTGTTAAAGACTTTAGCACCATTGCTGCACCACTCACTGAAGTCATTAAAAAGAATGTTGGGTTTCATTGGGGGGCTAATCAAGAGAATGCTTTTGCCACTATTAAAGAAAGGTTGTGCTCTGCACCTGTGTTAGCATTACCTGATTTTAACAAAACTTTTGAGATTGAATGTGATGCCTTAGGATTAGGGATTGGAGCTGTTTTGATGCAGGATAGGCGACCGATCGCCTTCTTCAGTGAGAAGCTAAGTGGGGCATCCCTGAGTACCCTACTTATGACAAAGAGCTTTTTGCTCTTGTTCGTGCATTAGAGACTTGGCAGCACTACTTGTGGCCTAGGGAATTTGTGATCCACACCGATCATGAATCGTTGAAGCATCTCAAGGGTCAAGGTAAGTTGAATAAGAGGCATGCCAGATGGATGGAATACATTGAGACCTTTCCATATGTCATCCGTTACAAGCAATGTAAGGAGAATATTGTTTCTGATGCTTTATCCCGGAGGTATGCACTTCTTACTTCTATGAGCGCTAAAATGCTTGGGTTTGAATATGTGAAAGACATGTATGCCGATGACACTGATTTTTCTGATGTGTATATGGCATGTGATAAGGCGGCATTTGGTAAGTTTTACAAGCATGATGGCTACTTGTTTAAAGAAAACAAACTGTGTGTACCTAGTTGTTCTATGCGTGAGCTATTGGTGCGTGAGGCACATGGTGGGGGATTAATGGGACAATTTGGTGTCAAGAAAACCTTAGACATATTGCATGAACATTTCTTTTGGCCTAAGATGAAAAGAGACATCAATCGCATTTGTAGCAGGTGCATCACATGTAGAAAGGCCTAATCTAAGGTTTTGCCACATGGGTTATATACACCCTTACCCGTTCCTACTGAGCCATGGGTAGACATATCTATGGACTTTGTTTTGGGGCTGCCTAGGACAAAACTATTTTTGTGGTTGTGGATAGATTTAGCAAGATGGTACATTTCATTCCCTGCCATAAAACAGATAATGCCACAAGCATAGCTAACTTATTTTTCAGGGAGATAGTGCGACTCCATGGTGTGCCTAGGAGCATTGTTTCTGATAGGGATGTTAAATTCCTGAGCTACTTTTGGAAAGTGTTGTGGGGAAAATTAGGTACTAAACTCTTATTTTCCACTACTTGTCACCCACAGACTGAAGTAGTTAATAGGACTTTAACTCAGCTTTTACGCACTGTTGTTCATAAGAATTTAAAGATTTGGGAGGATTGTTTGCCATTTATAGAGTTTGCATATAATAGGACCATGCATACAACTACTTCATACTCTCCTTTTGAAATTGTTTATGGTTTTAATCCACTTACTCCTTTAGATTTGATGCCTTTACCTGTTAATGGCAGGAGTAGCTTCGATGGACAAAAGAAGACGGAGTTGGTGAAGTCACTTCATGAGAGGGTACGACTTCACATTGCCCAAAAGAATGAAATGGTTGCTTCCCAAGCCAATAAAGGGCGAAGGCGTGTCATCTTTGAACCAGGAGATTGGGTTTGGGTTCATATGCGCAAAGAAAGATTCTCAGCTCATAGACGGACTAAGTTGCATCCTCGAGGAGATGGACCATTCCAAATTCTTGAGAAAATTAATGACAATGCATATAAAGTGGATCTTCCAGGTGAATATAATGTTTCTGCTACCTTCAATGTTTCTGATCTTTCTCCTTTTGATGTAGGTGAAGATTCGAGGTCGAATCCTTTTGAGGAGAGGGGGAATGATGGGAACCAAGGTGGAGCTATCCTTAAAGATCCTTTGCAAGTTCCAGATGGGCCAATTACAAGATCAAGAGCCAAGAAGATCAAGGAAGCAATGCAAGGATTGGTGCAATCCACTTGGGAAGAAGCTAGGAAGGGCCCAATACTCAAGATGGGCTTGAAGGAAGAAGAACCGGTTTTGATCCATTTGATACAAGCTATGGAAGACATGACTTAGAGATAGGGCCTATTGTTGTTAAGACTCTCAATTTGTTTAAAGGCTTTTATTAATAGTTTAGAAGAAGTGGGCTTGAGGATGCTTGGCCCACATATGTCTTATTTCTAATGGACTAGGGTTTTCTTTGGGAAGGCCTTGTATTTTGGCCAAGGGTTTATTTGGAAACTTATTATTTAACTAGGGTTTAGAAGTTACTGTAGCGCGGCGTACGACACTGTTCACGCTACAGTACCCGAGCGCTTTCATTAGGGTTTTTGGGGGTTGTCTATTTAAACAACTTATAGCCTCATTTGAGAGGCAGAATATATGAAATTTCTTTGAGAGTTTGAGTTATCTCCTCTTGTTCTTCTTGAACTTTTGAACTTATCAAAGGTAAATCAAAACCTTTGTGGCGTTCCTTCTTTGTAATTTGGGTTCTTGAGACGGATTCTTCAACGGGTCTAGATTTTAATATAATCTAGGTTCTTGGAACGGGTTCTCATCGGATCTAAATTCTCCATCCATAGATCTGAGTTTGGCTTTCTTGGGGTTGTTTTTCCAGTATTGTTGTTGGGTCTCAAAGCAAATCGATTGGGGTTCACATCATGTTTTAATGTATAAAACTACGTAATGGCCATGACTGATAAATGAATGATGGTACCGAAGGACTGGGCAGATTGCAATGCCGGGTAAGTAGTACTGGCGGTGCACCCAGTGCTACCTCCTGACGGAAGGATTCCCAACCCACGGCCAAGAGTGGAATCAGGTCCAAAAGACCGCTAACCCAACACACGGGGCTTAATAATGTGTACTGGCCAAATGAAAGTGAAACATGAAAGTAATGTTATGCATGAAAGTATTGTTTAAATGTTATACATGAAAGTATTATTTAAATGTTTATGCATGAAAGTATGATTTATTTCTTAAACTGTTTATGCTTGAAAGCATCATCAAAATCAACATAGGTTTATGTATGCATGATTTCAAAAGAAAAAGATTAGATAATTAGTAAGTTAATAGCATGGTGTACTGCTTACTGGGTATTAGTCTCACTTTGTGTTTATGTTTTAAACGCCCAAGTAATGACAAAGAGGCTGGGGAGCAGGGCATTACTGCAGAGGGAGAGGCAGACGCTTAGTGTCTTTCCTGTTGGTTCAACCTTACATGGATGATGGGTTATGTCTATGGATGTTGTTTTTATGTTGGGATGAGTTAGTTGTCTGGACATTTTGTCGAGTTTGACTTTAAACCATGTATCTCTTGGTATGGTTTAACAGTTATGATGGGTTGATGGTAAATCTTTATACATTGACTTAGTACCTTCTTGTATGTAAGGTAGAGATGGAGTCCCTTCCTCACTAGAACAGTTATGTTCTTATGAAGGTATGATGGACTCTGAGAGTCTCTTATGGATGAATGTTGAATAGAATGTCTATTAGGTGTTCCTTTATTAAATTAGAAATTTAGAGTACACATGTGTCATGTTCATGCTGATCACATATTACTAGAAAAAAAAAAAAAAGATTACTGCAGAGGGACAGGTATGTACGTAATGATTCAACCCTTCCTAGGGTGGGTTGTTATAGAGATGATGACTGTTGATCAACTCATGGGATCTCTCCAAGCCCATGAAGAGAGACACAAAAAGGAAGAAACTATTGAGCAGGTTCTCACCACAAAGCTTTTTGTAAAAGAAAATGAAAGAGAGCATTATAAAAGTCAACAAGGAAGAGGACACAGACTTGGACAAGGAAGAGGAAGAAGAGGACGAGGACAAGGAAGAGCCGAACAAAACAATCAAAACACCAACCATGAATAGAGAGATCAATCCTCAAGAGGTCGTGGCAGAGGAAATTACTCAAAGCAAAATGGGCGACAATATGACAAGTCCAAAATCAAATGCTACAATTTTCAAAAGTATGGCCACTATGTTTCAGAGTGCTAGAGTTCTGCTAGCAATGCTGAAGAGAAGGCAAAACATGTTGAAAATGAGGAAGCGAAGCCCACCTTGCTACTAGCCTACAAAGGAGAAGAAACTACCAAATCGAATTTGTGGTATCTTAATAATGCTGCAAGCAATCATATGTGCGGAGACAAAAGCAAGTTTATGGAGCTTGATGAATCGGTGAGTGGGAATATCACTTTTGGAGATTTGTCCAAAATTCCCATCAAAGGGAGAGGTACGATTCTCATTAGGTTGAAAAATGGGAGCCATCAATTTATGCCATATGTTTATTATGTTCCAAGTATGAAAAGCAACATTTTAAGTTTGGGGCAACTCTTGGAAAAGACTATGAGATTGAAATGACAAATCGTAGTCTTTTTCTAAGAGAGGAGAAGAAGAATTTGATTGCTAAAGTGTTCATGACAAGCGATAGAATGTTTCTGCTTGATATTCAAATTGATGTGGCTAAGTGCCTCAAAACTTGTGTGAAAGATACGTCTTGGCTTTGGCATTTGAGGGTTCGGCATGTAAAATGGATCATTAAGTCTAAGGCGACGTGCTTCTACTTCCTCCTCATCCTCCTCATCCCTCTCATCCTCACTCACATCCTCCTCGATGTGATGATCATGCAAAAAAGACTGCCGCACTAAAGTTCGAGAACAAGACACAAGATACAAATGAGCCACTTGTTGACCCTGAAGTGCAAACACCATAGACAGCACATCATGGTTAGATGTAAGCAATTTAAGACCATTGTGCATCCTCAAGCCAGGCTGTCTATAGTAAACTAGGTCACCTAGATTGTAACCATACTTGGTCACAATCTTCTGTATCCAATCCATGATAGCTCATCCTCATCATATGGTTCATGGTACACACAGTCTTACCCCCAACATTTTCTCCATTCTGCCTCTTATCAATTACCGCACCATGATGGACTTGAAATAACAAATTCCTTGTAGACATCCTACAAAATATTGTACATTAAATTAGTCATGGACCATACTCAATTATTAGACCAACCATAAAGTAAACTTCATTCCAACTATTGGACCAAAAAGATAAATTTGAAACTTTTCCTATGCAAGGGAACACCTCTATGGTCCCTCTATCACAACTCGACAACAAAGACAACAACAACATGGACAAGTTATTGTGTTCTCAAACTGGGACAACATTGGACCCGCCCATGTGCAACATTGGACACGGACATCCTCAAAACCGAGTAATTTGTCATTCCAAATTACTCAGTTTCACACAAAAACATATAAATTCGATTATGACATATATGAACTCATTTCGAGATGGACTCACCTCTACGACACCCACTACGCGAAGAAGATAGATATCAACTCGATGAAGACGAATGAAAATGTTTGATGAAGCCACTCAGATTGGTGCGAAGCTGCATGAAACACCAATGCGAATAGCAATCAATCGATGGTCAATGGTTTCCGAGTTAGGGTTTTTGAATTTTGGATTTGGAGTTTTTCGGATATGAAGTTCAGTTTGGGGAAATGGAAGCCGATGGAGTGAGGGGTGATTTTGTCTTTGCATTGAAGGACGCGCACGTGAGAAGCACGTTGGTGAGTCTTCCGTTCCATTTAACGCTCAATTTAGACGGAATTGGGGGATTGGTACGTTTTGAAAGTAAAATGATCCACTTTGATGCAATCAATAGTTTCGGAGGCACATTGTAAATTGAATGACAATTGGAGGGGGCAAAGTGTAATTAACCCTACCTTTTTCCAGATTGAAAAAGACAGATCTACAACTTTCTGACAACTCCCAAGAAACACGTGCAGCACAAACAGATTCACAGGTCGATAATCGTTCGGAAGAATGTGGTGGTTTTGAAAAAATACTACACGTGGTTCTCTTCTCGACACACGCTCCAGATCACTGAACTTGCCACCACCAGACGTTTCAAATCTTACCTTTGTGGCCAAAAATAGACAAGTGTATTGCCTTCACTGGCTGTCACAGATTCCAAAGTCTACTAGAATTGGTCCAAACTTTTATCCGTCTTTTTTCACATCTATCTTATTGTTTTTCTTTTTTGTTTCCTTATTGTTTATTAAAATAAAAAAGGAGCTTGTCTCTCATACGTTTGTTTGTAGAGGTATGAAGGGTGAGGTTGAATCTCTGTTTAGGCAGAGAGTGTTGCCTTTTGAAAGTTTGTCTGTATAGAGTATCGGTAATAGTGAAGACCAAACCAGACACAAAAAGAAATAGTGTACTGATAGAACTCCAAATACATTATTTTGGTTTATGATGTCATGTTTGATATGAGGATATCTCAGAATGTGTCCGGTCATGGATATAAGTTTCTCTAATGAATGAATGATGACAATTTCCCTTAAAAAAATGAATAGGCTTTATAAAATCAAAAGTCTATAAAAGCATTTGTTAAAAATATTTCCCAAACCTTTTCCTATCAAAAGCATAAAATATGCCACACATTAAAATAAAAATGAGTCAAACACTCAATAAGAGCTACGTCATAATGTAAGCATACAAGATCGTAAGTTTTCAATCATACATTAACATTTATAGTCACATTAATATGTATTAATACATTTCCCTTGATTTCTCAAGCTCTCAGTCATGCAACTCTGTTGGATTAGGGGCAGGGGCACCCCTTCCCCGCACCCCGCCCGTACATATGCGGGGGATGGAAATTCCATCCCGCACCCCGCCCCCGGGAGGCAAGGGCGGGGTGAGCACCCCATCCGCCCCACCCCTCGCCCACTCAAGAACACTATGTCCTATTAGGCTTAAAAAAAATTTAGGTCTAAAAATATTTTTTTTTAGATCCAAATTATTATATAATTAAATCATAAATTAAAATTTATATATATAATAATAATTTAAAAACTAATAACATAAAAATTATATTACTAATTTTTAAATTTGTTAGACTTGTTCACAAGAGTCACAAGAGAGTGAGACTTGTTCACAAAATTGTATATGGCCTGGGCACCCTAGGCCACCTTTATATAGAACTTCAAGACCATACAAGAGTCTTACTTGAGTAATGTGGGACTTGTTGTTAAGTTCCATATTGCTCAAGTAAGACTATTGTATGGCTTTGGAGTTCTATATAAAGGTGGCTTATGGTGCCCATGCCATATACAATCTTGTGGATAAGTCTCACTCTCTTGTAACTTTTGTGAACAACTCTAACAAATTGTAATATATATTTATATATGTACAATTTTTAAAATATAAATATATATTTATAAATATAAATACATATTTATAAATAAAAATATAAAATGCAGGGCGGGGGAAAAGCCCTGCACGCCCCCTGCCCCCACTTAGTGTATTTCATGCGGAGGCGGGGGACCCCGCCCCGGCATGTGGGGTGCAGGGTACCCTGTCCGCCCATGCGGAGGCGGGGCCCGCCGCTGCCCATCACTATGTTGGATAGTCTCACTCACTCACATTCAGTCTTGGTTGTGCCTTTATAGTATTTCCTCCTTAACCTCATATCGGTACACACTGTTAACACCTATTGTTAGGGTTAGCAACCCTATGGTCATAGTATTTCCATAGTTTGTGGATAAGAACTTAGCTTACTCAAGGAATGGGTATTACTAGGTGCACTTGTAATGATGCATTCCAGCATTGAAATCCGACCCCTATCCTCAGGGTACCGTACCCGTCTTCACTGCCATGACCCTTTTAAACATTTTACCTCATATAGTCAAACATGCATTTCAATCTATTCATTTCATTTCCTGATATCTTCCATTCATTCAATATACAGTGATACTTCTATATATATATTCAGTCAGAAACATGCAATTCATTTCATTCATACATCACGTATAATAATAAGGGTACATGTAAAATTGGTTGTCAAAGAACGATCTGTGCGTACACATATAATTAAAACATGTACAAATATCATAGTTTTTTTAAAAAATAACAATTCTTTTTATGTAAAACTAGGGGTGGCAATATGTCACATGACTCGTTAACTTAACACGAACACGACACGATAATAGCGGGTTAGGGTTTAGCCTTAACAGGTTCGGGTCAAAACGGGTTGACCCGTTAAGACATGATTGCTTAACGGGTTGATAACGGGTTAACCCGTTATAACCCGTTATGACACGTTAAGAAAGTTAAAACTACAATTATACCGTTATACTTAAAAATAAAATTGTTAGAATTTCAATTTCAATATTTTTATTATTTGGATTGTAGTTTTGGACTTATAATTAGTTTTATAATTTTTATAGATATTATGATTTTAACATTTATATAAAATTATGCTAAATTTAATCAAGTTAAAAAGGTTAATTTCGGGCCTATTCAACCCATTTACATAAATAGTTTAAAATGAGTTGTATTGTGTCGTATTAACCTATTTCGTAATATTTTCTTAATTTCTTTGTTTACTTATAAAAAAAAACATATTTCGTAATATTTATTAATGGGTCAAAACGGGTTGACACGACATGACCCGTTATGTTAATGGGTTGTGTTAGGGTTTGAAATTTTGACATGATAAACTTAACGGGTCGGGTTAGGGTTGACCTATATGACCTGTTAACACGATTTGACACCCTTATGTAAAACGGTAGAAGGTTACGAATATGGTTACTTATCTCGATTCCTGTGCAAAATTACCTTTATGCAAAAAGGGTGGGGCTACTCTGCCGCCTCACCCTTACCGCTGGGTTTACCGCCCAATGTAAAAAATTTTTTTTTTTTTTTTTCAGTTTTCTTTTCACAATTTTTTAATCACTTTCTTAGTCATTAAGTAAAAAAAAAAAAAAATACACCAATACACTTAAAATCACTTTCTTAATCACTAAGTAAAAAATATATATATATATTCTTTTTCCGAGCAGTACACTTGAACGGTACAGCCCGGGCGGCATACAAGCTTTTTCCATGCAAAAAATAACTTTCACACAGTTAAATCATGCTCATGTCACTTGTCACCTACATATAACATGTCATTAGGTTAATTCCTTCTTGAGGCACCGTAAATCTTGAAGACTAATTTTATTTAATAAGGCTACCCATGACCTTAGATCCGCAATGCGTCCTTAATTCATTTCAGTATGACCTCATTATATATACTCAAATATTAACTTATGGCTCTACATCAAATCCTTCATCCAAGTCCTTTTCATTTTGAGTAATACTACATATAATTATAAAGTGTACAAGTATTGTACATTGTACAGTCGTTTTGAAAATGTATGGTCTACTATTAAAAAATTAATTAATTTTTCATATGAATCTCGTATTTATTTATTTTTTTCAAAGTGATTGTACGATACTTGCACACTCACAATCACTGCAACTATCATATTTCTCTTTCATTTTTTATCAATCTTAAGACCATTAATCCCAAAAATCATTCAGTATCAACTCGTAACATAACAAGACGGTGATCACCTTTCTTTCAACCGTAAGCCGGTAAAATTAACGTATAACACATATTAACCATATAGCATGAACACGTAAATGAATAATCTACATAACCTCATAATTTCATGCAAGTCCATAATACTAAAAATTCATCATCTTGAACTAAATATTTATTTTCCTGAAATTTATCATTTCCTCAAACATACATTCATTTTAAAAAATAAAAATAAAATAAAAATAAAAACTCTAACTTGATCACTTCACTAACCTAATAGCCTAATAGCATATGACTCAGTTCTTCAAATTAAAAACTTGGGTTCGAAACCCCCCACCTCTTGTATCAAAAATTTTAAAAAAAACCGCCATTACCTTTGATTTGTAACCACCATTTTGGTCCATGTATTCAACTAGCCATTATGAACTCACAACAATTTACATCATTATTATAAATAACCACATGATACCAAAATAAAAGGTCATTTCAACTAAATAACTAAATCCTCATAAATTAACCGTCCAAACAATTCATCCTAATTTTATTAAACTCTAAAATCACCTTAAATCCTAATTTTTTATTCAATTTTTTCTTTCTTCTATTCCAGAATTTAATAAAAAATATTTACTCAAATATTTTATTTTATAATTAATCACAAAATATGAGATACTCTAAAAATCTAAACAGATCCCTTGATTATCTTCTCAATGTTGTCTCTCCTTCACCGTGTAGCCAAGCAATAAAATTAAAAAGAAGTCAGTTACAAAGAGATAATAGTATAAAAATAAACTTATTAATCGGTATGCCTCATGATATGTTAAATCGATTTTATAATAAAATTAGAGAATAACTTATAACTGGTGTCTCTTACAAGGGTGTATTATCGAAGACCAATATATAGAAACGTGCCACGTAAAGGATTGATAAAAATAAACTGCTCTCTCTCTCTCTCCCGATGATTTCCTCTGCGGAAATCCCTCTCTCTCTCTCTGAGAATTCCTGGCCAAATCATCCAAGTATGAACCCGAATTCATATACTTCATCATATTATCAGGAAGAATTGAGGAATTAGGCAAATGTTCCCTTACATAGAGCATTGGCATAATATCTCTTTGATTATTTGAACTAGCGTAAACAGCTTCCATTTTTCTCAACTCTCTCTCTCCCCCACCCCTTCTAGTGCTTGATAGGATGATGATGGTGACGATAAGAAAATGAAGTACATCCAATTTTTATTTTTTAACATGTACTAACTTATAAAAGGTTGTTGGTATTTCGTTTTGCTTGCTTCTTCCTCCCCCTTTTTTGGTTCTTTTATTTTTTGTTGGGTTATGTAGATTTTGTTCCCCTTTTATCTTCTTTCGAAATTATGACGTTCTTTTTCCTGGAAATCTTTTGTTTTTTTCTCATGGTCTATTTCTAATTTTTTTCGATCATAATTGTTCATTCACGTGAATGGGTAATGCTTAAATTTGATTTCTTTTTAACCTCATATCGGTACACACTGTTAACACCTATTGTTAGGGTTAGCAACCCTATGGTCATAGTATTTCCATAGTTTGTGGATAAGAACTTAGCTTACTCAAGGAATGGGTATTACTAGGTGCACTTGTAATGATGCATTCCAGCATTGAAATCCGACCCCTATCCTCAGGGTACTGTACCCGTCTTCACTGCCATGACCCTTTTAAACATTTTACCTCATATAGTCAAACATGCATTTCAATCTATTCATTTCCTTTCCTGATATCTTCCATTCATTCAATATACAGTGATACTTCTATATATATATTCAGTCAGAAACATGCAATTCATTTCATTCATACATCACCTATAATAATAAGGGTACATGTAAAATTGGTTGTCAAAGAACGATCTGTGCGTACACATATAATTAAAACATGTACAAATATCATAGTTTTTTTAAAAAATAACAATTCTTTTTATGTAAAACTAGGGGTGACAATATGTCACACGACTCGTTAACCCAACACGAACACGACACGATAATAGCGGGTTAGGGTTTAGCCTTAACAGGTTCGGGTCAAAACGGGTTGACCCGTTAAGACATGATTGCTTAACGGGTTGATAACGGGTTAACCCGTTATAACCTGTTATGACACGTTAAAAAAGTTAAAATTACAATTATACCGTTATACCTAAAAATAAAATTGTTAGAATTTCAATTTCAATATTTTTATTATTTGGATTGTGGTTTTGGACTTATAATTAGTTTTATAATTTTTATAGATATTGTGATTTTAACATTTATATAAAATTATGCTAAATTTAGTCAAGTTAAAAATGTTAATTTCGGGCCTATTCAACCCATTTACATAAAAAGTTTAAAATGAGTTGTATTGTGTCGTATTAACCTATTTCGTAATATTTTCTTAATTTCTTTATTTACTTATAAAAAAAAAACATATTTCGTAATATTTATTAATGGGTCAAAACGGGTTGACACGACATGACCCGTTATGTTAATGGGTTGTGTTAGGGTTTGAGATTTTGACACGATAAACTTAACGGGTCAGGTTAGGGTTGACCTATATGATCTGTTAACACGATTTGACACGACACGAACACGACCCGTTAACACGATTTGACACCCTTATGTAAAACAGTAGAAGGTTACGAATATGGTTACTTACCTCGATTCCTGTGCAAAATTACCTTTATGTAAAAAGGGTGGGGCTACTCTGCCGCCTCACCCTTACCGCTGGGCTTACCGCCCAGTGTAAAAATTTTTTTTTTTTTTTCAGTTTTCTTTTCACAATTTTTTAATCACTTTCTTAGTCATTAAGTAAAAAAAAAAAAAAAAATACACCAATACACTTAAAATCACTTTCTTAATCACTAAGTAAAAAATATATATATATATTCTTTTTCCGAGCAGTACACTTGAACGGTACAGCCCGGGCGGCATACAAGCTTTTTCCATGCAAAAAATAACTTTCACACAGTTAAATCATGCTCATGTCACTTGTCACCTACATATAACATGTCATTAGGTTAATTCCTTCTTGAGGCACCGTAAATCTTGAAGACTAATTTTATTTAATAAGGCTACCCATGACCTTAGATCCGCAATGCGTCCTTAATTCATTTCAGTATGACCTCATTATATATACTCAAATATTAACTTATGGCTCTACATCAAATCCTTCATCCAAGTCCTTTTCATTTTGAGTAATACTACATACAATTGTAAAGTGTACAAGTATTGTACATTGTACAGTCGTTTTGAAAATGTATGGTCTACTATTAAAAAATTAATTAATTTTTCATATGAATCTCGTATTTATTTATTTTTTTCAAAGTGATTGTACGATACTTGCACACTCACAATCACTGCAACTATCGTATTTCTCTTTCATTTTTTATCAATCTTAAGACCATTAATCCCAAAAATCATTCAGTATCAACTCGTAACATAACAAGACGGTGATCACCTTTCTTTCAACCGTAAGCCGGTAAAATTAACGTATAACACATATTAACCATATAGCATGAACACGTAAATGAATAATCTACATAACCTCATAATTTCATGCAAGTCCATAATACTAAAAATTCATCATCTTGAACTAAATATTTATTTTCCTGAAATTTATCATTTCCTCAAACATACATTCATTTTAAAAAATAAAAATAAAATAAAAATAAAAACTCTAACTTGATCACTTCACTAACCTAATAGCCTAATAGCATATGACTCAGTTCTTCAAATTAAAAACTTGGGTTCGAAACCCCCCACCTCTTGTATCAAAAATTTTAAAAAAAACCGCCATTACCTTTGATTTGTAACCACCATTTTGGTCCATGTATTCAACTAGCCATTATGAACTCACAACAATTTACATCATTATTATAAATAACCACATGATACCAAAATAAAAGGTCATTTCAACTAAATAACTAAATCCTCATAAATTAACCGTCCAAACAATTCATCCTAATTTTATTAAACTCTAAAATCACCTTAAATCCTAATTTTTTATTCAATTTTTTCTTTCTTCTATTCCAGAATTTAATAAAAAATATTTACTCAAATATTTTATTTTATAATTAATCACAAAATATGAGATACTCTAAAAATCTAAACAGATCCCTTGATTATCTTCTCAATGTTGTCTCTCCTTCACCGTGTAGCCAAGCAATAAAATTAAAAAGAAGTCAGTTACAAAGAGATAATAGTATAAAAATAAACTTATTAATCGGTATGCCTCATGATATGTTAAATCGATTTTATAATAAAATTAGAGAATAACTTATAACTGGTGTCTCTTACAAGGGTGTATTATCGAAGACCAATATATAGAAACGTGCCACGTAAAGGATTGATAAAAATAAACTGCTCTCTCTCTCTCTCCCGATGATTTCCTCTGCGGAAATCCCTCTCTCTCTCTCTGAGAATTCCTGGCCAAATCATCCAAGTATGAACCCGAATTCATATACTTCATCATATTATCAGGAAGAATTGAGGAATTAGGCAAATGTTCCCTTACATAGAGCATTGGCATAATATCTCTTTGATTATTTGAACTAGCGTAAACAGCTTCCATTTTTCTCAACTCTCTCTCTCCCCCACCCCTTCTAGTGCTTGATAGGATGATGATGGTGACGATAAGAAAATGAAGTACATCCAATTTTTATTTTTTAACATGTACTAACTTATAAAAGGTTGTTGGTATTTCGTTTTGCTTGCTTCTTCCTCCCCTTGTTTTGGTTCTTTTATTTTTTGTTGGGTTATGTAGATTTTGTTCCCCTTTTATCTTCTTTCGAAATTATGACGTTCTTTTTCCTGGAAATCTTTTGTTTTTTTCTCATGGTCTATTTCTAATTTTTTTCGATCATAATTGTTCATTCACGTGAATGGGTAATGCTTAAATTTGATTTCTTTACGTAGACTCTTGGGGGGGGGGGGGGGGGGGGGGGGGGNNGGGGGGTTGTCGGTTTCCTACAAATTAGACTCATCGGGTGAGAGAGAGCAGAGAGAGGGGGTCGGAGGAAAAGATCCCCTGTGGTGCATAAATGTAGGCCTGTGCAATTAACCCGTCAAACCGAGTGACCTGTGAAATCCGATCCGACCTGAACCGGCAAATACTGGGTTACTAGACAATCGGTTTACCAACCCGATAAACAACGGGTTTGGATTTCTCGTCTTCCACCGACCGACATAAAATTTACTCTTACCCAGGTACCCTTCAGTTCTCTCAAACCCTTGACTCCAAGCCTTCTCCCGAGACATGATGAGAAAGAGCAAGTATTGTATCTGCCCAAGTGGGTACAAAGTTGCAAGCCCAAGAATTGTGGAGGCCATATACGCAGGTTGTGTTCCTGTTCTGATTTCATACCACTATTTCCACCATTTAGTGATGTTTTGAATTGGAAGTCCTTCTCTGTTGAAGTTCTGGTTAAGGATGTTCCAAACTCTCTGTTTCAGTTTTTGTTTGGTAGATAAGAAACGGTTAGAAAAGAAAAAAAGAGCAAGTTTCGCTTTTTTTTTTTTTTTGGTGGAAGATTGTCTCCAATTTGACCGTAGTTGATTCCAAGGGAAGCAGAAACCATTAATGCCGGCGACATAGCACCAGTCGGAAACAAGAAGAAAAATAACAGGGGTGAAGTGGGATATTGGTGAATCCATGAATTCCTTGCAAGAGAGATCAATCAACGGAAACTGTCTTTGGACAAGCAAAGCCTCTGCAGTCGCCTGTGTGGCCTAAGACGGCCCTAAGTATTCTAGGAACTCTTTGAAACAAGTCTCTCTTTGCAACACAGACGGTTGGAGACACGAGTGTTATAGACAAGCACAGGGCCTCAAATCAGTATATAAATAAGGAGCCACAGACATTGAGTTTTCCTTCTTAGTTTCTTTCTGTTTTTCTTTCCCAGTTTTGATTTCCGTTCTAGTGGAAACCTAGAACGATTGGTAGAGATGATTGGCTTTATTTTTTGTTCTATTTTTTTTTTCTCTTTCTGATGTGCAAGGCGATAATAGCTCCAACATCTCTGTCTCTCCCTCTGTGGAATCAAATGGTCCGAAATCTTGGTCTTGGTGAAGGTGTGGGAAGGGTTGTGGATTTCTCAGACTTTAGGGATATAGAGGTCAGCGAAGTGAATAATCGAGGTGAACGATCAGAGTCAGCAAAGTAAGAGGAATACACAGATCAGAGGTCCAAGATCAGGACTTATTTTGTTCGCTCTCTCCATCACTCCTAAACCAAACTCGATTTCTTACAATGACGGATGGGATTTTCTGGGAAAAAATGTGAAGGATGCGTCGGTGAGAGGGTCTTAGGTGGAAGACCAAGATTTGAGACCTAGTTTGGTTATAGATTTTGTGCAAAAAAAGTTTTTGTCTAGTGAAGAGTGGGAGCCAATCTCCACGGGGGCACTCGGTGGGAAGAGGAAGACGCCAGACGGTGCCTGTTTCTTTCTTCATCTGGTTTTTATGTCGGGTCATACGAGTTCGACCCAGTTTCATTTTGATCGGATCGGATCGGGTTACCAACTTAGCTGTGCATGATTTGGGTCGGATCGGATAAAAACCCGACTATTCCAGCCGGGTTGCAGGCCTACATAAATGCCTGTGTTTTCATCTAATAAGTCTTCTAGGAGATTACAGCCCGAAGCATTTATGTAAATATAATCTTATAATTTAATATATTACATTAATTATAAATTTATTTTAATAAAATCTAATTGTAATTAAAATATTTTTAAATTAAAAATAAATTCTCATTCATCTAACATGTCACGGGAACGTCAGAAAAAAGAAAAAAAAAAATGTCACGGGAACGTACAAACCTGAGCCATAAAAAGAAGAAACACTTTGTCTATTAGCTTTTGCGTTCATCTAAGATTCTAAGGAAAGAAGACAATTTCCCTTTCATACGCCGAATGATGTGGCTGTGCGAGGACAAGAGGTGTAAATGTGTAGCAAAAAAGAAAGTTTTTTTCCACCAATGATATTTAAAGCCCTATTTAACCATCAACAAAAAAAAATCATTTTAATTTAAAAACATTAAAGATTTGCAAAAGGTAATAGAGTTGACAGAAAAGGAAATCCTTTGTATAATGGGTTAGAAGTTAGAACACATAGTTTTGCTATATACAAGTAAAATTATGTATTAATCTGCATATTAATACTGATTCATTCATATTTAAAATTTAAATTAGCACCGTTTTCAATAAAATTTACTTTTTTACCAATCACATTAGATTAGTGCACATATTAATACATAATTATACTTGCAACTAAATTTTTCCTTAGAACACCCTTACGTTAATATTGGATCGTCAACCGTATTAGACCAATTTTGTCTAATATACCATTTTTTTTTTTTAATCTTTGGCTATTCTATGTAAAATTTGACGACATATTATACGGTTGTTTGGATAATGAAATAAAATTATATAATTTTTTTAGAAAAGTTAAAAATTAAATAAAATATTATTTTTTAATATTATTATTGTTTTAGAATTTGAAAATGTTAAATTAATATTTGAAAAAATTGAATTGTTTATTATATTTTATATAGAAATTTAGAAAAATTATAATGATGAGATGAGATGAGATGGTTTCTGAATCTAAACAACTCCTAATTTGTTCATCTATCTATTTATAATAAGAAAACAATGTTTCTTTTTTTATTGTTATTTTTTTTTTAATCTAATTGCATTATTGCAAGAAGTGATCTATAACCTGCCTTTGAGCTTACAACAAACTTATTGTTTTTATCTAATTGCAAATTAAAGAAATTTTTAGTAAACTCTGAAGGAGATAGTGAGAATGGAGAAGAGGATGGAAAGAGAGAAAAAAAAATATAAAAAAAAAATAAAAACAGAAAAAAAGAGAGAAAAAAAAAGAAAAAAAGGAAAAAAAGAGAGAGAAGGGTATGGAGATGGGGTTCTATCATCTATGTATTGAAAGAGAGGGAAAAGATGATGAAGAGAGAGTAAAACTTGAATAATTTTATTTAAAAGTCTTTACACAACACACCATCTAAGTAGCATAGTTTGATTTGTAATATTCAAATTTTAATTTTTCTCTTGAGTAGTGTTATTTGAAAGGTTTTTACAAAACACATAAACCGTATAGTATGATCTGATTTGTGAGATTCAAATTTTAAGATTAATTTTAAATTTTAAATGTTACAAATAAAATCTTACTACGTGAATTGTGTGTAGTGTAAAATCCTTCAAATAACACTATTTAAAAAATATGTTACTCGAAAAATTTTACCTTTTTCTGTGTATAAAGATAAAATAATATTAAAAATAGAAATGGCTAAGTCACTAGATTATTTATAATATTAAAAAGTGTTTTAGTTCTCTTTAATCTCAATATTTAAGTTGTGAAGTACGTGAGTATTGCTCTGATTCTTACCACATGGCACACTCCACCACTAGAATAATGAAGTGAAATGTACAACAATATTGGAAAAGTTTATGGAACAACCACAAGATCCAAGAGTTATTTAAGGAGACTTTTTAGGCTCTATTTTGATCTAGAATTTCAAACAAATCTCTTACAAATATAAGAACTCCAATCCAAAACAATTTCACCCCAAAATACATCAAAACAACTTACCAGTCGCATTTAATTCCACAGGATTATCAAAATTAAGAATCTAACATTATTAATAATAATCAATCTACTATTCGTTAACAGTATTTTCAGACTAACAGATTGATATGAACTAGACTGCTTGATCATTAATCCAAACCTTTCTCATCCTTGTACCGATTTTATTACCATTAACACCAAGCATCCTTTGCCTTGGCTCGGAATTAATTAGGCTCTGTTTTTTTGCCTTCCTTTCCTGGCTAAGTGACATAACTCGCAAATCTAACAATTCTCATGCGAACATAAATATATATTATATAAATGGTAGTGGGGAGATGCATGCACGCCATGATCGATCAAGTGTGGGCGCGCATCAGTTCGAGGGCTTCACCTGCTTGCAATTTTGTTGCAAGTCTGAGTTTTCTATAATCTTCGTAAGTAACAGGGACGTAGAGACGCGGGTGTTCGGCATCCACGAGTTCCGGTGGGACTTCAACCGCTGCCTCCTTCGGTCCCAAGAGAAATGTGGCAATAGACACTCTGATGCTAGCTTCTTGGCACTGTACTCTATGCTTCACGTTACAAAGCCTTCCGTTGCTCCATACCTTGATCAACATATCAACCATTAACGGTACTATTAATGACAAGTTTTCTGAATTAAATTTTATACAAGATCAATGAACGGATGAGATGGGATCGCCTGATTACCTTAGCAAGGTCCCCAAGATTGACAAGGAGGGTGCCTGGCCATGGACGGACCGATAAAAATGCACCAGATTTGTCCATTACTTCAAGACCACCAACATTTTCATCATCTTGAAGTATAGTTAGAAACCCAGAATCTGTGTGAATTTGTACACCAGTTGATCCAACAGTTTCGGGACTGAAGTTGTATTTGTTTATCCTAAACTGGCAAGGCCAATCCTTGAACAAATCGCTAACCAACCCCATGCTTTTTGCCAACTTTCGTCCGAAATCAAGGGCTAAATCATGTATTGCTTGAGCGTACATCTCTAGTATCTCCCTACCAATATAAGATTCGATAGAGTTGACTTGAAAAAAAAAAAAAAAAAACAGATATTTCGGATGAACATCTATCTATCTAGCAGAAACAGACAGAAGATGGGGAGAAAAAGAAAGAAACCTTTGGTGAGGAGAGGCACCCAACTGAGAAGAAAAGTCACGCAGAGCCTGAGGGGATCCCAAATCATAGAGGCCCAAGGCCTCATAAAGAGGATTTTTATCACTTGGTGACATGTAGCCGCTGCCGGCAATCACATCGGTGTTGCGCCTTTTGATTTCCATGGGAAGGTCAAGCAGATCTCTCACCACTTTCTTCATTTCTGTCATCAGTCCTACAGGGATATTGTGGTTGACGATCCTGAAACAACCCCATTCCTCGGACGCTTCTCTCAGTTTCCTATACTGCCCTACACCTTCAAATTCTTGCATATCAATTACTGGAATACACTTGAAATCCCCGCCCTCCGCCATTTTTGGTGCCTCTTTACTCTTCACTTCTCGACTTCAAATAATGCTTCCCCCGGTACCCAATTCTAATCCGTCAACGCGACGATTGATCATCGAAGCTTGCGCACACGGATCAAACAACTCAATTACTTTTTATCCGTGTTTGTCCATTACGTCGACAAAACTAAACAGAACAAAGACAACGTCACAACGCTGTTTCCAAGCATAGAGTGACTTTTTAAAGGAGTCGGTTTGTTTCTTTCGACATATGCTAAATTAAGACGGAATTTATTTATTTATTTTTATCTAAAAGTGAAAGATGAAAGTGGAGAAACAGGTAGTCTCCGACATAATGTCGTCTGTGGAAAGTGATTTTCAGACATCACGCCATATCATGTCCCACTATTTTAGAGTTTTCAATAGGAGAAATGATATGTACACGATATATTTTACAATAATTTACATAATATATGTTGTAAAATAAAAATATTTCTATAAAATGACGTTAATTTTATAAAGTAATTTATAAAAATATCTCTCTTTCTAAATATTATTGTGTAAAATATTGTAAAATGTGATATGTATTTATCATTTTCCTTCCAAATTACTAGTTAATTTCTTCCAAATTGCCTACATATTTAGAAGATGAAATATTTTTTTTGAAAATTAAATAAAATATTATTATAATATTTTTTTATATAAATTTTATTTTAAAATTAAAAAAAATTAAATTATTTATTATATTTTATTTAAAATTTTAAAAATTTTATAATAATTAAATGAATTAAGATAATTTGGTATTTAATAAAAAAAATCAGGCTAATTGTCTTCTATTAATTATTTCGCGCTAGCACTTGGCCGCTGCTCGTTGGTTAAACCAAAAAATAAAAACAAAAAACCAGAAGACAAAATCACAGGACAAAAGGAATGAAACGATACGTTCGGCCAAAAAAGATTAAGGATGTTTACCGTCTTAAGAGCATTGACAATGGCCTCGCCATTGCCAATTGTAAGTCTAAAATAACTAGAATTGAGGCACGAATTGGCTGGCAATGGCCTTGCCAAATTCTGAAAGTTTAACATAAACGCTACAGTGTTTGTTAGACGCTCTCCATACTTGATGAGGCCTTGTACTGAGTCGAAAGCAATATTTTATCATTTTTCACACTACCCGTTGTGACGCCCCCAAATTCCGCTTGGGATTAGGAAATGTTTTGATAAGAAATACACATTTCCTCCTCAAATTACCACACCGTGATTTGCAAACATCCTTTTAAATTATCAATTTTAGTAATTACTCCTTTAATTAAAAAAAAAAATACTTTGCACCCAATTTTTTCTTGACAAAGAATAAGACTGTGTTTGGATATTGAGCTGAACTCAGTTCTTTATAAATAGTAATGAGTTAAAATTGTTGAGTGAGTTTTGTAGAGCCCATCTAAGATGAGTTTAGATGTATTTAGATGTTAAGATGAGTTTAGAGATATTTATGAAAACTTAAAAAATGTTGTGGGTCCCACATATAAAGAGGTATTGAATTGAAAAAGGTTTTGGATTTTACATGTAAAGAGGTTTTAAGTTGAGATGAATTTAATAATTTGAAAGTTGAGTGTTTAAATATTAGACTCGATTTAAAATTAGACTGAACTAAGTTGATCTCAATCCAATCTAACAACTAGACTAGTCCTAACTTAACCCTAACAATTAAAAAAAAGAAATATAATTATATTAAGCTAAAAAGGAATTTAAAACGTAGGAAAGAAAAAAGTTACCCAAAAGAAAATATAAAATACTTTATATTCCCTTTTACAATTTATCGATATTTTTTTTTAATTTTTAATAGAGATTTTGGTCAACCTATTAATATAAGTGATTTTCACACATCACGCCTTAGAGCATTGGCAATGGCATAGTCCATAATTTAGCTAGAATGTCAAGTTTAAAGTCTAAAATAGATTTCTAGATATATTGTTCTACATTGGACTAGCTATCTTAAGTCCAATTAATAATAAAATATTATATATTTTAATAATATTAATTATTTTTTTTTTTTACAAATACACTTCATATATTAGTTAATAACTTTATTAACTAATATATGCACTTAACTATTTAACTTCAAATTATGTATAAATATACTATTTTTATAATTTACTTAATTATAAAAATAATTATATTTTGCCAACCATTCACCCAACAATAACATATATAAACATACCAACATTTATTCTACCCAACTTTTATATTAGAAAATTGTAAAAACATAAAAATGACATCTCAAAAATTACTAAAATAGTAATTAGAGCTACTAGGATTTACGAAATAATACTAACATCCATGACTGCAATTGCTACATATTTCCAATATAGTCAATAAATGTACAAACTAACAGTCCACAAAAATAATTACTACAATCCACTAATTTATCTAAAACAGTCCATTAATTTAGTTGCTACCCAGCCACATGTTTATCCAGCCCACATGTGGCTGGGCAGCCACTAAATATTCAAAATTACATCATTACTACCAACATTAGAGTTAGAGAAGTTCATAAGGTGTCGAAGGAGATGTAGATGTCCCCCCGATATCCTTCCTCCATTCCTCAAAAATTTTCCGTTGAATATAGCCAAAGTATTCTTGTTGCATGGCATTCAGGCCACTGAGATCTAGCAACATCATCTTTGCCTCGAATTTCTTTTTTTTTAATTCAAACTTTGCTGATCTTTCTAGGGATGCCTTCAGGTTCGCAGATCTACGCTCTTCCATGGTTGTCGCTGGATCCTCAGTCATTTTAGCCAATGCAGTCTTGATCTCACCATCATTGCCTTCCATGGACTTCCGCTTCCTCTCCCTTTCTTTCTCAGTTTTTTTGCCTGGAGGTCTCTCAGCAAAAACCTCTATGCCCTCCTCAGCTTGGTCAATATCAATAACATTGGACACTTTTTCAGGTGACCTTCTCTTCTTACCAAGGGTGGAGATGTGTTGCTGCCATTTTGGTTGGTGTCTCAAAAGACACCAACAGTGCTCCATTGTGAAATTGGTCCCTACCAACTCTCTGTACAACACCTTCGCCTTCTCAATCTACCAAGGTGAAAGAAAAACCAATTAGTTCATAAATAAGTTCATTACATATTAATAATTCAAAAAAGTTTTAGGGTACATACCTTGTCTTGCTCCGTTGCACCACTTGGGTGCAATGACTCTACCTGTGCTATATATGCACAAAATTTATTTGTCAATTTTTGAATCGTGGACCATCGATTCATCAATGACTCTTCCGAACAATTGGCAATGTTCGGTTTTTTATATTCATGATAAAATGTGGTAATTCTTTCCCACATTTGCGTGGACTTTTGATCAGTACCCTTATCGCATCGATGCTAATATTGAGCCAAGCTGAGACGAGGAGGTTATCCTCTTCAACAGTGAAAGATGCACCACGTTGAACTTTTTTTTATTCTTTTCACCGTCATTTGGAGTTGCTTGGACTACAACATTATCATGTTGCGTTGGGGTGCTATTACAACCTCCTCCTCCACTTTGCAATAGAGTGGTGAAGAAGGGGTCGTCATAAAAATGTGTGTCCATCCTTGAAAAATATTAATATTTCAAGGAGTCAGAGAAGTTTCCCAATACTCAAGTCTTATATTAAATCCTCAGCATCAAGATGCTGAGAATCATAAAGCATCTCAACATCATAATGTCAATCTCAGTCCATATATCATTTTATGTCAATATCATTTTCCCTTTGATCCAAAGGAGAACAGCCCACTATGGAGATCAAAGGAGAATTTCATAATTGATACAACCAAGACATTTATCATGTTGTCCAGAAACGAAGTATTTGAAGAACATATAGAAAAAATAATTTTAGAGCAAGTCAGCCCTTACACACACAACAGTGGTGAGGATCAATTGAATGAGTCAATTACAAACATGAATCAGGGACTCAGAAACATATAGAAAAAATGTTCAATCTGATAAACAAATAAAGCATGTTAGAAAGGAACAGATAAAGCATGGTATGAAACTACTGATGATTGGGTAAACTGCACAAGTTTTGTTTGAACGGAATTGGTAGTCAGGTTGTTTTGTTTTTTTTAGTGGATTTGGTTTCTTTATGGTAAGGTTAAATAGTTTAAGCATCAAAGATGGCTAATTCTAAAGTCAGTTTCCCTTATCCTGGTATTTATGTCTTCAAGATACTTTGAGAAAAAAATAGCTTAAATCTCATTCTTTCCCAGATCAGTAAAAAAGGGGTGAAACAAATCAGATGAAAAGGTCTTTCTATGTAGTAGTTTAATTTAGTAATCTCAGTATTGAATTCATCATAAAATAAATTAGATTATTCTTATTGGAATATTCTGGCCTCACCAGCAGCCAAGATTACATGTCAGAAACAAGGAAAAACAATTTGGGCAAGTCAGCCCTCACACACACAAACAAGGAAAGAAAGAATATAAAAGAGTAAAAAAAATAAGCTATGCACTAACTCCATCAGCAAGGGTGTTGCAACAGTCATGATATCGTACTCAAGCTGGAATGGGAAGATGCATGCTAATGGTGATCTTGTCTCTGGTCTCCTAAAGGGAAAACTAAAGTTCAAGGTAACAAAAACCAATTCAACACAAGTTTGGTTGGTAATTAGAATGCATGATATGAAACATTGAAGGTGCATGCTATATCAAAGAGAGGAGAAACAAGTGATGAAGCAGATCAAACAGAGGTATGTTGATTGGAGTCTTTGGAAGTTGAAAATCCATCAGATGACCCCTCAAAGCGCATTGCAGTCAGTCCATATGAAGGTTGCAAAAAGACTATCTTGGAACAAGGGGACTTGTCTAATTGTAATCAAGGAAGTTGAAATCATTGACGGCTTAATAAATTGAACAAGTTGATTTGAAACTATGGTTTCCAATTGTATGTTACATTATAAAAAGAAGACATTCTTTCAATTATTGATAAAACCATAACCTTAGTTGAGCACTCCTTACATGACTAACCAGGGTGTTTAAATAACTTTCTATGTTTCTTTCTCTTTCCCCTATAAAACAAATCAGATCACCACCAATTGAATTTTCCCTAAAATGGTGAACCACATTGATATTTTTAATAATATATTGGTCTAAACAGAATCTTGAATCAGATGAACTGGAAACCAAGCAAGGGGTCATCACCGAATGCTATAACATTAATTTTTAGAACATTAATTTGGTATAACCAGATGAATCACCTAATGCTGTTTAGAACATTAATTTTTCTATGCATGCCTCATCCGTACAAATGATTCTTTGCCTAATTTTTTGATCCATTTATGTTCACTGCAAGATTTTATCACTTTGATATAGACATCTATGCTTATGTTGGTGCACGGGGCGTGCTCGATAGGATTATTATTATCTCAGATAAATTTATCTTATCTATTAGGTTGATGTGAGCTTATCTTAAGAATTATCTTGAGGGAGGTTGTTTTGTAATCAATTTCTTATATTTGCATTATATAAAGGAGTACAGCCTCAGGGTGAAAAATAACATTTCCTTATCTCCCATTCTCTGATTTTTACCAGTTATGGTGCATAAATAGAATAAGTGATTAAGTTCTGACCATATTTAGTTTTAATATCCTCTTTTTATGTGGTATTAATAAACTGCATTATGTGTTGTTATGTGAAATTGAAGGTGAAAGTGAAAGCAAGGCTCTCAAATCCTTTGCCTAAAACACAGGCAGTGAAGGGTGGACTCTGTGGTGGATTTAGAATTGGCCACGGCAATGGTTTAGCGACTTCAAACTTTGGTGATTTGTTTGTTTTTATTGAGTTTCGATAGTTTGATTCGGACAGCAATGATGTTCAGGATGGCTGGTTAGAATCAGTTGAACCACAAATTACACCACAAGTTCAAGCTAAAACAGAGACAAAAAATAGCAGACAATAGCAATGTTTGTGGAGACCATACCATTACAGACAAAATAATTGCCATTACCATCCAAACATGCATAAATTAATCTGGGCAAGTTAGATACATGCGTTCTATATGTGGTGTTGTTGTGGTGATATAGGATTTCAATCACAGTTATAGCAATCCCCAACTACAGATGTGACATTGATAAACACATTGAAGAAAAATAAAACAAACAAACAACACTCCAAACCCAACAATGTCAAGCAACAACCCCAAACAACATGATCAAGCAACGTCAAACAAACCTTCACAAACCAAGCACTTCCAGATTTTATAGCAATCCCCAAATTTCTCGCCCAAATGCAGGAAAAATAAAAACAATAATGCCAACCAACCGTTTACCATTTATCTACAAAAAAATAAACCAAAAACCAAAAACTATGCATTTCCCCAAACAGACGGTACCTGTAGTGGCAGATTCGTGGAGGAAACGCCTTCGGCGTGAATCGGTATCAGAAGTGATGCTGAGCAACTCACCTGGCTGGGCAAAATAGGGCACGAAATGGATCAAAAAACATGAACATTTCATTGGCAATCGGAGAAGAGGGAGAGAAGAGGGCTGAGTTTCGTTCGGAGGAATACTAACAGAGAAGAGGGAGAGAAGAGCGAGGAAGACAGAGGAAGAGATACTTACTTTGGACAGCTCGGAGACGACGGCGTCTGATGGAGAAGGCGACCACTGGACTTGATTCACGGCGGCCCTGAAGAAGAAGGGCGAATCCGAGCAGTTCGATCGGGAGAAAGAAAGAGAAAAGTGTTGTTTGTTGGGGAAAACGAGAAAACGAGGGAAAAGGGAGAGAGCGGGTGTGAAAAATGCTAAAATTATCAGTTTTGGATTCTTTCCCGACAGCAATCACATCTCTCTCGTCTTAACCCTCTATCTTTAGTTATTTATGTTTAACATAGTTGATTTGGTTGGCTGTAGACTGTATAGTTAGTGTTTGTGGAGTTCGCTGCGTAGTTGTGAAACGAAGTGTGGTTGTGAAGTGTTAGGCTTGATTTTGTAGTTTTGTGGACTGTGCTGTGAAGTATAGGCGTGAGATGGATGCCGTAGATGTGATACGGCGGGTTGTGTGAAGAGAATACGCGTGTAGCGTATTCTGTGTAATGCAGCGACGCGCCGCGCGACATGCGCTGTAGTGATGTGGGTCGTAGAAGGAAGGGAGTACGCATGTAGTGTACTCCGTGTGGTATGGCGATGCATCGTGTGATGTGCATCGTGTTGATGAGTGTTGTAGCGAAGGAAGTACGCGTAGCGCGTACTCCGTGTCGCGTAGCGATGCACCGTGAGACGTGTATCGCAGTGATGGGTTTTGTAGTGTGAATGGAAGAGAGTTCACGTGAGTGTACTCTGTACTAAGTCGTGATACACCGGATGGCGTGTCACGAAGGGTTGAATGGCGTAGCAGAGAAGTGTGGAGCGTATGGTGTAATGTTGGGAAACTGTATGACAGTGTCCCGAAGCAGTGATGATATGGATTATAGTCCGGGATGACTGGTGTCATCTTGTGGTTGACTATGGCTAAGAGTATATGGATTGAGAAATGAGTTGTTTGTTTGGTTGTTATTGATAATTTTAATGAACTTGTTTTAGTGCAAAGGCTTTCTGAAGTCAATTTATCTCTTCCGAGTATAGTGAAACCTCAAGTTGGCCGTGGTGTTGCAAGTGCTTACAATATGGCAATTGAGTTCAGAAGTGAAAATCTTAAGGACTTGAGTGTTCCTCTTCCAGCTGTTGTGCAGTTCCTCGTGTCTCGCGCTCTATTCTCATAGAACGCGACGATCGAGGTAAGTTAGCCTCTAACTTACTATCAGTTTATTGTGTATGTGTGATGGGTAAGAGAACTATAATTTATGTATGTATGTTCTCGTATATGCCATGTCATGCTATGTCATTACATGTTTATCTGCTATGTATGATTTAATCTCTCATGAATAATTATCTGTTACATAATCTTTTCTGTCATACAATATTGTATGTTATAAGTATGCCATGTTAAGTATGCCATAAGATACATGTATGCCATTAAATGTTTATGATTAAATCATATTGTGCCATTTACAAGCATACGCCATGTTAGAAAAGTATATGATATTAAATAATATCTCATGCATTAAGAAAGATAAGACATGTTATGTTACGTATAATACGTGGGGCCACAACAACTGTGGAGTACGTATTATATTTTATGTTACGTATAATGCGTGGGGCCACAACAACTGTGGAGTACGTATTATATTTTATGTTACGTATAATGCGTGGGGCCACAACAACTGTGGAGTACGTATTATATTTTATGTTACTTATAATGCGTGGGGCCACAACAACTGTGGAGTACGTATTATATTTTATGTTACTTATAATGCGTGGGGCCACAACAACTGTGGAGTACGTATTATATTTTATGTTACTTATAATGCGTGGGGCCACAACAACTGTGGAGTACGTATTATATTTTATGTTACGTATAATGCGTGGGGCCACAACAACTGTGGAGTACGTATTATATTTTATGTTACTTATAATGCGTGGGGCCACAACAACTGTGGAGTACGTATTATATTTATGTTACTTATAATGCGTGGGGCCACAACAACTGTGGAGTACGTATTATATTTATGTTACTTATAATGCGTGGGGCCACAACAACTGTGGAGTACGTATTATATTTATGTTACTTATAATGCGTGGGGCCACAACAACTGTGGAGTACGTATTATATTTATGTTACTTATAATGCGTGGGGCCACAACAACTGTGGAGTACGTATTATATTTTATGTTACTTATAATGCGTGGGGCCACAACAACTGTGGAGTACGTATTATATTTATGTTACTTATAATGCGTGGAGTACGTATTATATTTATGTTACTTATAATGCGTGGGGCCACAACAACTGTGGAGTACGTATTATATTTTATGTTACATGAAGTATGGGGCCACAACAACTGTGGAGCATACACTACATGAGACACAGCAATTGTGACATGTAGAATACGTGGGGCCACAACAACTGTGGAGTACGTATTATATTTTATGTTATGTGTATTCATGGGGCCACAACAACTGTGGAGCATGAAGTATGGGGCCACAACAACTGTGGAGCATACACTACATGAGACACAGCAATTGTGACATGTAGAATACGTGGGGCCACAACAACTGTGGAGTACGTATTATGTTTTATGTTACTTGAATACGTAGGGCCACAACAACTGTGGAGTACGTATTAACGCACGTTATTAATCAAGACAATTGAATAAGATTTCAAGTTTATGTTAAGTCCAGTTTCAGATCAAATACATGATAAGTCAAGTTTTAGATCAAGTCCATGTTATGTTATACTCACGTACATGTTATGTTCAAGTTTATGTTATTTTCAAGTTCTTATTTATGTTATGCAGGTTTACGTTCATGCTATATTTCAAGTCCATGTTATGTTTCATGTTCATGTTATGTTGTTTGTTCATGTTATGTTTTAAGCTTAAGTTCATGCCATTTTAAGTCAAGTTCAGTTCACGCTTAAGTTCTGGTTAAGTCATGCTATATGTCAAGTTATACTATGTTTATGTATGACTATAATTATGCATTTATGCTTTTACTGCCATGCATGCATTTTTAACCTGTGTGTGAGTTTTATGTTAACTTACTGAGATTTGTAATCAAATCTCACTGTGGTAGTCCCAACTACCATTCCCCCCGAATGGTAGATCTTGTTACAGGACCCAAAGGAGAATTGGAATCTGACCAACTGAATACGGTCGACTAGGCCACGGTGCGATGTTGATGATGGTATAGTATTTAACTTAGGTTAATACTTGTACTTTTGGAGTTGTATCTCAAGTATTCTTTTGATCACAACCATTTTAGACTAGTGTGGTGATCACGGCTTTTTAGTATGCCTTTATGTATGAAATATGTTTCAAGTATTTGGGATATTTTTGGTTTGGTGCATAGTTTTGCTAAAGAGAAAAATTATCCGCTGCGAATATTGCATAATGCTAGATGCATGTTAGGAACATTGCATCTTATCTGTCATGAACGGGGGCAGGTAACCTTGTGTTGCATGTCTCGACGCTTCAAATGTCCGTT
>QGSO01000600.1:0-79152 GCA_011037825.1 Carya cathayensis
GTATAGGATACTACGTTCGCATGTCGACACAACGTTCGAACGTATTATTGTAAACGTTCGAACGTTAACTGTATATAAAGTCAAGCCCGACGGCTTTCCAGGCCATTTCTCGCACTAAACTCTACCGAACGTCTTCCTCTCCGCCACGCACGCTGCCATCATACGCCACCGCAATCGTCACTAAAAGGTAATGTGCCCTCCTCGTTGAGTATTTCTTTCCAATTTAATCGGTGGGTTTCAAAAAATCAAAACCCACCATAGGCCGGTTACATTCTTTGATTTTCCGGCCTCCATTCGTTGTAAATGGATAAAATACCATCGTAGAAACATTCCTCATAGCCTTTAGATCACTTTTATGGTTGTTTTTTGCTTCAAAACGCATGTTTCGAAGCTTTCGATAATGGCTGAGTTGACTCAGCCATTCTGAATCGTAACGTTCAGACGTTACAATGAAACGTCCGAACGTGTGACGTTATGAACTCCTTACGTTCAAACGTTACATTGTAACGTGCGAACATAACGTTTGACATTCAAACGTTTTTATCCAATATTTTAAGAGTACGTTGGATAAAACGTTCGAATGTAAACCTTTGGTCTTCTTCGGCTAGAAGAAACGTCCGAACATATGACGATTCAAATTCATTACGTCCGAACATTTAGTATTAATGTTCGGACGTAATGAACTAATTCATAATTTATTTTTATCGAACATTTAAATTAACCGTTGGATAAAACGTTCGAACTTCAATAAAACGTTTGAACTTAAATATTAGGATGTTTGGATCTGTTTTACGTTCGAATGTTTATTCCAATACATTCGAATGTATGTCTAAATATAATTTACGTGCGAATTTACATTCTGACGTAAATTCGTTCTAGTAGTTTAGTTATAATCGTTCGCATGTTAATGGTTTACGTTGGAATTTTACAATTTACGTTCGAACGTACAATCATTATACATTTGGACATAAACCGTTTCAAAATATTTTCTCATTAACGTTCGAACGTTAATTTGGTAACGTTCGAACGTTTTTCCATTAAAAATATTTTATATGGTTTCGTCTTATTATTATTATTTTAGGTGTTGAAAAAGTGAAATTTTTTAAAAAAATTACTGTCAAAATTATGTAAATTTATAATGATGATATTTTAATTTTGTGTATTGCCGGCTGGAGGGAGGTGGAGATTGATTGTGATTCTCAGTTGGTTGTTTCTTGGGTGAAATCCAAAAAGTGCTCTCTTTGGTATTTTTGGGATTTTTGGGACCAAATTGTGGAGTACATGGAGGCGATGGATGTTGTGTGTGATCATTGCTTCAGAGAAGGAAATTCAGTGGCTGATGCTCTAGCCAAGGCTGGTGCTCAAGGTGCGGACATGCTGTTCTCGGATATACAGAGTCTCCCTCGAGAAATTAGAGGCCTTGTGAGACTGGACAAGTTGGATATGGCCTACATTCGTTCCTAGTTTGGCATGACTAGGGCTCTCTCCAGGTATGTTTCTCCTTTGGTTTATTTTTTGTCCTTACTCTTTGGTTTTGCAGGTGTTTTCAGGTTGCTGCGTGTGGTTTTTACCTTTGGTTTCTTGTTTTGTGGTTGTGTTTTCTTGGTTTTTCTATTTGGAGGTCTAGGTTTTGGGCTTTTTTGTAACCCCCCGACCTCGGGTTGTAACCACGGTATTCCTCCGCCACAAGTGAGGGTTTATTAATAAACTTGGGACGGGGCTGCTATGTGGGTGGCTTCCGGCTCTTCGAAAAAAAAAATGTGATTCTAATCATTTTTTTAAATATTATAACTTCTATTTTTATTAATTTTCAGGATATGGCTTAGTATATGACAACCAAGAAACAAGGGAGGGATGGAGGCAATTCGGACATTCCTCAGCTGGGGGCACGAACTGTTATGGGTGACCAACAAATACTTATCAATGAGTTCGATGAGCTCAGCTGGAAGCGGAAGACGCTGATAGACGTCTTCGTCACCAAAGGCTGGGGCCCAATATGCACATTGAGGGGAAAGATTTACCCCTCAATGGTTCGAGAGTTTTACATTGGGATGGCCACCATGCCTAACAATGCATCATCCCATATTCTCACTGTACGCGGTGTACAATTTGAGTTCTTGGCGGATGTTATCGCCGAGTTACTCCAGATTCCGCATATATTACCTGAGCCGATAGCTGCTCAAGCTGGTGACATAGCAGCTGCATTTGCTCCGGGCACATTTGAGGCAGAACCAGCCACTTCTGCTTCATCTTCGGGCCCTGTTGACACTATACCCAATCATGAAGAAGATCAACCCAAGGGCGATCCTATTGCTACTGAGGTTGGTGATGATGAGCAGGATCAGGATTTCTACATCCTCATGGGCAAAGACCGCACAAAGCTCGATAGGCCAAACTCCTTCAGCCAGAATCAACTGCTGCCTTTCTTTCGCATGTTGCAAATTTTTGTTACAACAAATGTAGACCCTGTGGCACATAAGAGCACATTCAGTCGGGCTCACGCACAGTTCCTGATTCGCTTGGCACGTGGTGAGCCCATTGACTTGCCACTCGTTATATTTGAGCGAATCCGTTACGAGGCCAGCATCGTTACAACGGATAATCTCCCGTACGGAGTCATCATCAGCTGCTTATTACTAGCCCGGGAAGTGCCACTCCAGGCGGAGGAGATGATGCTAAACTAGATAAGCCCCATCGACATGACCACACACCGTCGAAGCATTGAACAGGGGAGAGGCTCAGTTCGGCGTCAGTCTAGTCCTACGCCAGATCTTGTTCCTCCGACCGAGTCTGGGGCCGATGTTGCTCCCCCGTCTGCGAGTACTAGTCAGTAGCTGGCAGTTGCATCTGCGGAGGATGTGCGACCTGCTTGGGTTGAAAGCGCATATAGATCGACAGATCGATAGATCAAGTTGTCGCACATCTTCCACATCATGTAGATGTGCTAAACAATAAGGTTGAGACATTGATTGAGGAGTTTCAATCTTTTGTAACCCAGCAGTTCTGAATGTCATTTGTAAAAATTAATCATATTTTATTTTTTATTTTCAACATATGTAATGGATAATATTATTTAATGTATGTATTGTAGCTTAATTTATACTCTTAATTTTCTTTAATATTAGCTTGTTCAACCTTACTATTTTAAACAAATATATATTATGGTTAATTTATACAAATTAACATATAACGTTCAAACTTTATAACTTTAACGTTCGAACTTTGCGCTAATAATTTTAACATTCGCACGTAAGTAGATATAACGTTCGAACATTGGCATTAAAATTTTTACGTTCGGACGTAAATAGACATAACGTTCGAACGTTATTGTGACGTGCGAATAAAATAACTGAAACGTTCGAACGTTAAAAAATTCTTGCCCAACATTTAGCGACAGTTCCCACAAACCGTCATAGAAAATACTTTTTAGTCACGGTTTGGAAACCGTCACTATTTCTAATATGTCACTAAAAGCCATATTTGTTGTATTGCGTACGACGTTGATGAAGCCCGCTGGCACCAAGAACTACCTTTTTTTATTTTATCTTTTAATATTTGAGAATTTGGGAAGGGGCATCTAATCCAAGGTCTTATTTTTAGAAATTGAGTGTTATGCCATTCAAGTTACGTGTCTTTAATCTCGAATATTATCAATTATGTTATAAAACTAATGAAGAGAGAGAGAGCGAAAGAGAGAGACAGAGAGAGAGAGAGACAGAGAGAGAGAGAGAGAAAGATCTTGAATGTGAGAATTCTATATTGAAAACCTTGAAGGATACCCATATATATAGGAGTACAAAGGAGGTATTGGTCATCATAATTAACGGCTAAGGACGGTCAATTATGACGACTACGGATAGTCAAAATTGACAGCTACGGGCCGTCATAATTGACGGCTACGGGCAGTCAATTATGACAGCTAAAGATGGTCATACAAGTCGGTTTATAACACTCCCCATTTAGATGACCACATATAAAGAATATGCCTCGTTAAAACCTTTCCAAGGAAAAACCCAGTGGGAAAAAACTAATGGCGAAGGAAAAAAAGTACAATATTCATGTATATTGCCAAGTGCTTTAAGATTGTCTCATTAAAACCTTGCAAAGGAAAAATCCAGTGGGATAAAAACTTAGCGAAGGAAAAAGAGTACAATCAGCACAAGTTTTCAAGACTTTACTCCCCCTGAAAAGTGCATTATGATAAGTTTTGAAGTCTTCGCATTCCAATGTTCTGCACAATTTTCTTAAATGTTGTAGTTGGTAATGCTTTAGAGCATTACCATTGGTTTGGCCAAATTCATTTTCAAATTTAGCCAATATCAACACTTATTTACATTTGCCTATTCCATTTAAATTCAATCTCCACATTGGATTAGCCATTCATTCTCTATATAATAATAAAATATTATTCAATTAATAATTTTTTTATTTAATTTATTTTATCACATTTTGTAATTCTACCAATTAAATGTTAATAATAATTATATTCTAATTAAATTAATATTAAAAAAGTATTATTAAATGTTAATAATAATTATATTCTAATTAAATTAATATTGGAAAAAGTATTATTCAATGTTAATAATAATTATATTATATTAAATTAATATTAAAAAAAGTATTATTAAATGTTAATAGTAATTATATACAAATTAAATTAATATTAAAAAAGTATTATTAAATGTTAATAGTAATTATATTATATTAAATTAATATTTAAAAAAGTATTATTAAATGTTAATAATAATTATATTATATTAAATTAATACTACAAAAAAGTATTATTAAATGTTAATAGTAATTATATTCTAATTAAATTAATAATAAAAAAGTATTGTTAAATGTTAATAATATAATTATATTATAAATATTAAATGTTAATTATATTCTAATTAATTTAATTTATTTGTTTGGAATGAGAAATTAATATTTTAATATTTGATGCATGAATAGTGGTCTTCCATCTTTAGCCAACCATTGTAGCAAAAGTTCAAATTATTTTAGATTTGGCCAATCCAATGTGAAGGGTTTTTGAGCCAAATTATGTAAAATTTGATCAAACATCCCATTTGGCCAAGCCAATGTGGATGCTCTTAGTGAATAAATCTACCAAATTATCACTTGATCATATCTGCTTGACATCAATTTCACATTTCTTCTCATGAAATGAAATGATCTCTCTGTGTGAATCTGAAAGATTACTTGCATCCGCATATTCAACTAATTGTTGACTTGATCTATGTTGATAAAATAATTCCATATCAATCGTACCTCGGAAGTAACAAATAACATGTTTAATACTATTCTAATGTCTTCGAGTTGGTGCAGAACTATATCTTGTAAGTAAATTAATTGAAAATGCAATATCAGATCGAGTGCAATTTTCAAGATACATCAGGGTTTTAATTGCACTAAGATAAGATACTTCAAGATCTAGAATTTCTTCATCGTCTTCACAAGGATGAAATGGGCTTTTCTGCACATCAAATGATTGAACAATCATTTGAGTAATCAGGGGATGAGCTTTGTCCATATAAAATTTATGGACTCTTCAGGAGTACCAAATTCATTTTGTATTTTTCTCTTCTGAGGAATTTTGTCCTTTGCACCAATAGGCCGTCCACGCTTCAGGCGTATCTTAGACTCATCTATTGCTGTTTTGGAAACTTGTCCTTCAGGGACTGAAATCCTTGCTGGAACATTAACAGCAGTAATATATAATTTTACCACACCTTTAGTGTCAGTAAATACATCCGGTAATTCATTTTCAAGACTTTGCAAATGAATAATTTTTTGAACCTCTAGTTTACATTCATTTGTATGAGAATCAAATTGGGAAAGAGCTTTATTTTCTCAAGTAATTTCCTGTCGTTTCTCATGCATCGCTTGTAAATAACATAGTTAGTGGAGAAGTTATCAAAATTAAGCCGCCAACTTCCATATTCAACAAAAACGATGGCCACCTTTTTAGACCAGACAAGCACCGCATGATTTTATAGGTTTTCTGGAGCTGTCAAGCGCCGCAGGGCTATGATGCTACATCTCTTGTCCCTTGTAGAGAGATGCTTCACAAGAGACGCTGTGAAGCAATAGAGATGCTTTGTCCTTCCTTTTACTCTCCTGAGGATGTTGCTCTTATGATAGGAGCAGAGATTCATTTTTCTGGAAGAATTTATTCTGATGTCGTTTCAGAATCAAGATTTCTTAGTACTCAGTATTTTGCCTCTAGTATAACCATGTCTCGGAGGTTATTAGCTAAACTGAATGAGGTCAACCAACTCAATAATCAAATATCTTAATTGCGTTAGAAGCTCTCTGCAAAGAGTCATAAGAGCAAAAAACTGAAGGAGGAGAATAAGGCGTTAAAACAGTATGTCTGTAATCTTCAGGATCAATAGCAACGGATATTTGAAAAAATCCAAATACTTATAGAATAAGGACAAGCTGCATTTAATCTCGCCATGGATATCTAAAAAAGTCCAACCTCAAATAGAGTAGGGGCAAGCTGCTTTTAATTTCACGGCCTAGTAAATAACTGTAGGATATCTGTGTTTAGCGTATCCTCTATCAATATATATAATTTTGTCTTACTTTCATAATTTTCTCTATAAAAGAAATATTCAGCTCATCTTCATTCGCATCCCATCTTCTGTAATTAGTCTGCATTCTTACTCTGCAATCTCTTTCTGCATTCTTACTCCGCAATGGCTCAACAATCTTCTGGTGACCAATATATGAGGTATTCTACACCTTGTTCACCAGTTGTTTATGCTTCTACCGTAGGTGCTATAACGCAATACAATAATGATCTAACTAATAAATCAGATATTGATGTTATCTACGAGCTTGTGAGTCTAGGTACCCGATACTTATCAACTATTGTCGCATTTTCTCAGCGACTACAATCCAAAACTTATGATATTGACAAATTCAATGAGAAAATTTCTATCTTTCAACGACTTCTTCTGGAGTCCAACATGAAGATAGGAGCAATAAAACAAGAGAATAGGTAATTAAAATCCTTTCTTAACTCTTCTTTTCGATTGCCTACTCCTTTAGACAGGGATGCCATGTAAATTTTTGAAGAACAAGATCGTTTAAAGAATGAGGCAAAGAGCTTCAAATTTCTGTAATTTTGTTTCGAGATAATAAAATAATATTTCACAAATATTCATATTGTGTTTCTATCTTCTGGTAGATGTTCTGTGTGCTCCATTTTATTTCTCCTTTAATAATATACATTTGTTACAAAACCGTAATATGAATCTGAAATACTAATTGCATTTAAGATATGGTATTTCAGAACTTATAATTTCATTCATCTCCCCCTTGAAGCCGAAAGGGTTTCTGATTTATATTTCAAATATATGCAGTTTTCATGAGCTCTTCTAGAGCCTTAATGACATTTAAATCATCTATATAAAGTGCAATAAAAGCTCATATAAATATTGAAAATATATGAAAAATAGCTTGTTTCATATGCGTTCAAATTGTATTAGATCATATAAGGAGTTTTGAAACTTGATAGAATAAATACTTCAGGACTATATGCTTCATGCATTTCATATCTAGTGATCCATATAAATATGCAGTTAATCATGCATACCCAAATTCTCAGTAACTATCAAGCTAATAAAAATCTCAATATAATTTCATCTACTTCAAAAGCATATCAATATTATTTCTGCGGGAAATCGACTCGTGATTTATATATCACATTTTCATTTCCTTTATACAAATACCCACTGATATTCAATAAGCATCACCTCTTAGGTATTTGGACTACAAGTCCATATGTATCACATTTTACTAATGATATCAATTCTGCAGCAATTGTTTCTTTCTATTTTAGCCAATATTTTTACGTCGGTATTCTTCGACGGTTCTTGACTCACTTTTTTCATTACTTCTGGTAATGTCAAGTGCTATCTTATATGAAAATACATTTTCGACAACAGTTTTATTTCTATCCAAAATTTCTCCATTACTCATGAAATGTATCGAGATCTCGTTATTTTTAGGTACATGTCCCTCTTCAACGAAAGTCATTTCATGAAAATTCTCTTCGGGAAATACTTTTTAGGAGTATTATACTCTTCAAGAGTTTTTATTATGAGAGAATTTTGTATAGAAAGTTTGGATGGATCTTATTGCTTGTTTTGTGGGTACAGCCTCTTCAGGAGTACCAATTTCTTTTCTTTGTGCTTTTCTCTTTCGGGATGCTTTATCATTTGTATCAGTAGGTCTTACACGCTTTTAGACATGTCTTATGTTCATTAGACTGCTAAATTTCTTAATTGTCCTACAAGGACTTCAATCTTCGCTGAGATTTTAGCAGCTAGAATATGAGACATTTTTATCTTATTGCATCCATAAATTAATTATCATCTGAACTTCCAGTTCACCTATGATAATCAAGATAACGTCGAATTATTTCATTTTATTTGCTTCTAGCAAATTTTTCTTTTCGCTCATTGTGAGAAGACTTTATAGTAAAGGAATCTTCTGGTTCTTTTATAGACGTCCATATGAAAATTATTCGATTTATCTTAATTGATTTCGGATGATCAAGATAATCATGAAAAGCATATAAATATTTTGAATCATATCATTTTTTATGCATCATAATATTTGATTCAATAGTTGTATACTATCAGCTTTCTCTTAGCTATCAGCTTTCTCTTATCATCTCAAAGAGAAAGCTGATAGTTTTTCCAATACGAGCTTCTGGCCCGAAATCATAGAAGTATTATAAAGATATTCATCACCACGTCCAATCTCTTGGTTTCTTTGAAAACAATGCATCATTCTATTCTGAGAATGATATAAATCCAATACCATTCACTTCAGGAAATGATGTGGAACTAGTAGGACGTGACTAATGATTTCTTAGCAAAATCTCATTATTTTGCTTAGCCACTAGAAGATCAAATTTAGAATATATTGTGAACTTTTACACTCGATATTGCTACTTCAGGAGCACATTCGAGGCGTTTATTTTAAACATATATTCTTTAGTGGCTTTTCTCTACACAATTTCAATTATGTAACTTCAGGTGCATTAATCATAATGAGATTTTGGTACACATATCACTCATTTAAACTATCTCACAGAATCAATAGATCTTTTATTATGAGATACTCAATAAAATTATTAGTTTAGAGCGATCCTTCAGGGATGCTCAATTTCTATTCCAAGATGAATCTTATCATCAATAATTAATAACAAGTATAAAAATAAATAAAACTTGTATATAAACTATGTGAATAAATATAAAATTTTATCAAGTAATAATAAGGAATATAATCTTTAATACTCACATTGGGGATTGCAAATAATATATTGAAAAACTTACTTGAAGTAGAAGACCACTAACTTTAGAATCAACAGAACCTCGTGTTGAATGAGAAGACCACTAGCTTTAGAATCAACAAAATCTCATGCTGATAACGTGTTATGAAACTAATGAAAAGAGAGAGAGCAAGAGAGAGAGAGAGAGAGAGAGAGAGAGAGAGAGATCTTGAATGTGAGAATTCTATATTGAAAACCTTGAAGGATACCCATATATATAGGAGTACAAAAAAGGTCTTGGCCGTCATAATTGACGGCTAAGGACGGTCAATTATGACGGCTACGGGGTTACGGATGGTCAATTATAATGACTACAGACTGTCATAATTGACGGCTACAGGCGGTCAATTATGATAGTTAGTATGACGGTTAAAGGTGGTTATACAAGTCAGTTTATAACAAATTAAATATTTCAAACGATATTTAAATATAATTTCTATGATCTTTCTCATCAATCTACAATATTTCCTGTAGGCACTCATGATCAAGATATATATCTTCTTGATCATCATGTTTACAAAGTATACATATGCATCGATATTCATTGTTAGTTGTGGTCCACACGTTTCTCTCATCTGACTCAGCTTAACTTTTTATCAAGTACTTGGTTTTATCCTAAATACGCACGGCGCCCGACTTCCACAAAATTATTCGGCTGATTAGGATAATTAAATTTAAATTATCTCATTTTATTTAATTATTATAATTTTTATAAATTTTTATATAAAATATAATAAATAATTTAAATTTTTTAAATATCAAAATAAAATTAATATTAAAAAATTATATTATAATAATATTTTATTTAATTTTTAACAAAATATTTCATCTTATCTCATCTAAATTATGTAATCAAACGAGATTAAAACACTTGTCAAAATTATTACCTTTTCGTAAAAACTAATTAATTCTTTAAAATAAATTCTTAATATTCCTACGAATCAAAGAATATTCATAATCTCGCATTTTGTTTTTTAAATCTCTCATATATAGATTCCTACCATTTATATATAACAAGTGAATTAATANCCCCCCCCCCCCCCCCCCCTCTTCTAAAAAGTGAATGACCGACTCTCTATATTAGAATTTTCGTAAGTTGTTGAGAGTAGGAGCCCCTTATTAAGAAACATCAATATAAGAATACCCTATTCCCTAAAACAATACCCTACAACTTTATTAAGAGAAAAATCGCACCTCGAGATTTGAAATTCCGAATGATTAAAACCCCAAAAAGTTTTACATACTCTGTTTAATCAATCAACATCCATTGGAGAATTGACGTAAATCGAAAAGCCCTAGTGAGTGATGCAATATTAAAAGTGCATTCAATACCTTCTTTTTTAATTTAATCCCAGATTTTACAAATAAATAAAAAATAATAAAGACAAGAGGTTGCAATTGATGTTTGAGAAATGGGTGGAAGGGAAAAAATTAAACTAAGGAGGAAGAACATGCTTCTACATTAAAATTAAAATTCAATACTAAAAGAAGGATCATGTAAACGTGAAAATCAAAACAGATAGCACAAAAATTTGAAACAAATATTAATAGAAACTGTAACAGACAGCAGCAAGTTCTTTTCTCTTAGGTTCTTCAGGTTTGCAACCATTTTCCTTTGATTTTTTAATGAATTATAGCTTGACTTCTACATGCATTTGATTAATAACAACGAAATATTTTTTCAAAAAGAAAAGAGAGTAAAATTGATTTGTAGTTTAAGGGGAATGAAACTTTCTAGAATCTTCAACAATTTGAAGGAGGGGAAAAGAACAGGGACTCATCTTTATTTATTTAACTCAAAGTCAATAAGCCTAACTAATTTTCGGTTCATCCTAATCCATAAACAAAATAAGCATGTACTTCAGAAATAGAATCAGATGGGAATGTAGACGGTACTTCTATACATTTCTCCTTTAGACTAATGTGTAACAAATACAAGGAAAATGATGGTAGAAAATATATACCTGAACCAGAAGAAATGGGCAAAGAAAATCCTCTGGTTCTGGAGATGCACTTCCACACTTGAGTAACTGACAATTGCATGTCAGCAAATCTTGGAGACCTACAATCTTTTTTTTTTTATGATAAAAGTCAAAACATTCAAATACTGAGAAATAGTACATTTATGCCACTTAAATAATTAAGAAAGATAAAATAAAATCTTTCCTAGCCTTACAAGAATAGAGAACATGAAATCAGATCAATCCATAGATTTCAATACTTGACCTACCCTCTCATCCAATTGCCATGAATGTATTCGTTTAACACAACAATATTGCTATATACAACCCCAATTAATTGAAAATATTTTCTAGACTTGAGAAAATATGCCAATATCACATGGATATAGGTACAGCTTATAAATTGTGTGTAGTATTGTTAAATCTCCTGTTGATTATAGCTTCTATCTAAAAAGTCAAAGGAGCATCTCTTAGCTAAAATATAAAGCCCTACTTACTGGCCATTTTGTTTAGCTTTTGGAATAAAATAATAAATTCAGAACGTACTCCACTCACATAATGTATGTCTAAAGATTGAAACAAACTAAGAAAATCAATTAAATGTTCCCAAATTTACACTGGAGACCCCTTCAAAAATATAATTACATTGCTGACCTAATTATCTTTTTCTCTTTTAAAGCAAGGGATCTCCAGATCATACTATGTAGCTACATATGAAGACAAGGATGAAAGTTAATAGACTTTATGAGAGAAATTAAATGTCCAACATAGATTAATCAAGCATCCATATATATTAATAATATCATGATAAGTTATATTACGATAAGTTATATTGCAAATCCTAATTAGCTCAAAAAAATAAAATCCACAAAAATCTAAACCTCAATCAAGTAGAGTAATAAAAAAACCCATCAGGTTTTCCTAAGCAAACAAATGAAACACTAGTTATGATAAACAAATACATAAAAAAAACAAGGCACAAAGTTGAAATTACCGCAATCTTTGAGCCAATTGGAGTAATATTCTCCTTCCTCTGCAAACAAAAATCATAGAACATATCATCAAATCCATAAAGAAAATAATACATAAATTAAAAAATGTGGACAGAGAGAGAATTTGGACATTTCGTAGGTATGATTTGTGCTTCTTGTCCTCTCAATTCAACATGTTTTAATTTCTACACCATCATGAAATTCGTGATACACATATGCAAGAGTAAAAAATTCATGATATGCATATGCATGAGTAAAAAAAAAAAACAAACACAAAGGATTGAATTTGAAATTGAAGTTCAACAAACAAAAATAAAAAATTTCAAAAAATGAAACTCAAACCCAATATTTGAAGCCCTAGATTAAACACAGCATGACACGGGTTCCTTTGCTGCTGAACCAGAGCTTCCATGCACGACCAACCACCACATGGCGAACACAAAGCAAACAGCTCAATCAGATACATCATATGCATATACGCAACAGCAAAAAAATTACCAAACAGTGAATTAAAACCATACGGAATAAAAATTCAAACAGAAGAAAAGCCATATATGCTTATTGATCATAGATCATTTTCTCATAGAAAATAACCCCAACAAGAGGAACCGAAATCATACAGATGTCCATCCCATTCAAACATTCGTTGTTTGAAAAAAAAAATTTTGAAAAAAAACTTAGCTTTGGGAAGATCCATCATTGTTCTTCTTTACCACCTCTGTTTCTCATTCATATTGAGGATGGGATTTCTCTGCCTTTGTCTCCTTCTTCTTATTCGTCGGGATGAGACCAGAGGCATGCAAGGTTGAGGTTGGAAAGAAGGATGGAGGATGAAACCATGCTTCACTAATGGAGGCAGTGGTGTCTCTGTTTTGCTTTGCTAGAGGTGAGGGTGTGGCGGTGAAGAGGAATAAGCGAAGAGAGAGAGAGAGAGAGAGAGAGAGGTTTGTGAGAAATGGGTGGGAGGGTCAGTGCTGAAGAAGAAGTAAAGCAAAGTAAAAAAAAAAGGCAGAGGAGAAGAAGAGAAAAATGACCTAGGGCAAAACATTTGTCAGTCAGGAAGATAAAAAGACCAAAACATTTGTCGGCAAAATAGAAATAAAAGCAAATAGATTGCAATTTTGAAATAAAATTAAGGGTAAAAGTGGGAATGGAAATGTTAGACGAAATTACTATTTATCTAACATTCTCATTTATATATATAGTAGATATATATATCTTATATTGTAAATTGGTGTGGATATATAATAGTATATATAGTAAAATGTTTACATGTTATAATTGGATTTAGAAGAAAAATTTTAAAACTTGAATGTTAAAAATCAAATTTTATCACTTAAATAATGTGAATTGTGTGCTTTACACACTAGTTTGAAAATAGAATATATATATATATATAGAGAGAGAGAGAGAGAGAGAGAGATTAAATTTGAAAAGGACTAGAGATAAAAGATCATGCATCTTTAATTACCACAAAACAATCACTATATATATTGTGAGAAATTTGAACTCTTTGCGCGGTGAAAGGTGCAAAATTACATTACCTTTACCAATGAATTACATGGTATATGTTGAAGCTTGGAGAATATTCATAACATTGTTATCATTTTGCCTCATGCATTTTTTTAGTAACATTTATTAATATGACTGGCCATGAACTGATTTCTTCTAGCTAACTCATGCATAAGGCTTTATCCTCTTATATTGAATTGCATGCATATTGCTGGTATACTACGATCCAGTAAATGGTATGAACTGCATGCATGTACGTGCCCTTTCAATTAAACAGCTAGCTAAGCTTGCTTGTTATCTGATCATGATCAGTACGTACCTACTTCTTGTAATCGATGGATCTATGTATCAGCCTTCAATTATTCCTCAAAAAATCACATGCAATATACTTCGATCATATCCTAAAGACATTAGAACGTGCATGCATGCTTGCTGCAGCAGCTTGTTGATTTGATCGATCGCTAGACGTCGTACGACGTTGATGCAGCCCGCTGGCACCAAGCACTACCTTTTTTTTTTTATTTTATCTTTTAATATTTGAGGATTTGGGAAGGGCATCTAATCCAAGGTCTTATTTTTAGAAATTGAATGTTATGCCATTCAAGTTACGTGTCTTTAATCTCGAATACTATCAATTAAATATTTCAAACGATATTTAAATATAATTTCTATGATCTTTCTCATCCATCTACAATATTTCCTATAGGTACTCATGATCATCAAGATATATATCTTCTTCATCATGTTTACAAAGTATATATATGCATCGATATTCATTGTTAGTTGTGGTCCACACGTTTCTCTCGTCTGACTCAGCTTAACTTTTTATCAAGTACTTGGTTTTATCCTAATACGCACGGCGCCCGACTTCCACAAAATTATTCGGCTGATTAGGATAATTAAATTTAAACTATCTCATTTTATTTAATTATTATAATTTTTATAAATTTTTATATAAAATATAATAAATAATTTAAATTTTTTAAATATCAAAATAAAATTAATATTAAAAAAATATATTACAATAATATTTTATTTAATTTTTAACAAAATATTTCATCTTATCTCATCTAAATTATGTAATCAAACGAGACTAAAACACTTGTCAAAATTATTACCTTTTCATAAAAACTAATTAATTCTTTAAAATAAATTCTTAATATTCCTACGAATCAAAGAATATTCATAATCTCGCATTTTGTTTTTTAAATCTCTCATATATAGATTCCTACCATTTATATATAACAAGTGAATTAATAATTTTTTTTTAAATTATTAAACAGTTTTTAAAAATACATGACGTGGAGGGTGATATGCTAGACCTAATTAACACCACTTATTTCCCAGGTTGCACCGGTGTAGCTGGGCACGTGGCGACCAAGCTAGCGGCCAGTCTTCTAAGAGTTTTAGGAGATTCTATATATCTCACACACACACATATATATAATCTTAATTATTATTCTCAAATTAAGCTACCATATCCTAAATACAACACTAAAAACTTTAGAAATATCCTAAAGACTTTAGCACATGTTAATAATTTTTTAATTTGATCGATCGTTATTAGTTGCTGAGAAATGATATTTACAGTTATAGTTATACAAGTGTCGCGCAATCTCTTTAAAAGAAATGAATTAATACGAGACCTACATAAAAAAAAATTAATTTTTTTAATCATGGACCTCACTTTTTTTCATAATAATTAATATTCATCTTAATTGATGTCCCTTCAACCATCATACAACTTTTAATATAATATATATATATATATATATATATAAGAAGTGTTAGATCAGTCGGCACATACAAACGGGATGTAAACGATTGTACGGAATGAATAAAAAATAGTTATAAAAATAATTTTTTTTTATATGAGTTCCATATTAATTCATTTTTTTCAAAACAACTGCACGCTACTTGCACAATCACAATTACAAATATCATTTATATATATATATATATATATATATATTTGTGTGTGTGTCAAAATATGGAATATTTCTCCTTTTCTCCATTTGGCTTTTGCTATGGTCAGTGAGGATATGTTAAGAGTGTTTACAAAGAATCGATCATTACTGGGGTCCACAAATTCCCGGCTGACTCAGCTTGACAGAGGGAAGATACTTGGTCTTATCCTAATTTATGCTGGTCAATGAAAGATGACGTCTCTTACTGGAGCATAGATAATTATGTATGTTTAATAATGAACAAGAAACAACATACCTAACAGTTTCTTTAATGGTATAGTTTAAACATTACAATAAGTTTTCTTATTTAAGATCACTTATTTTTAATAAAATAATTATTTTCAATTAAAATGAATCTATTTTCGTTATAAATAATTCTTTTTATTGTAAAAAATTAATTACAAATACCTATTTTTTTATAGTGAAAAAAGTGTTAATAGTCACCAAAATTTACAGAAATAAATATATAAATTGATATAATTTTATATAATATGTTAAGTTTATTTTACATATAATAAAATATATAAATTGATATTATAAAATTATATTATTGAAATAATTTGAACGTTAAAATAAAGTAAAATGAGATAAGAAATATGTAAATAGTACTAAAATAGTTTTTGAATAAAAAATTGCTAGAACTCACGCCACTTTTAAAACACGAAATAGCACAAATGTCCAATTTACCTCCTTTAAAGACACAATCTCGTGTATTTTCATACTATCCTGGGTGTGTTTTCAGACCATCCTCGCCCACGAGCGTCGGTCGCATTTCTCACCCAGGGATGCGATCACTCTAGTCAAAAATCACTAAGTACACGTACAAAAAAAGATAAAAGGCCATTTTTCTATTAAAAAAAAAAAGATAAAAGGTCGTTTTATTGATAAACATTTTCAATATATCTCATCTTATTATTATAATTTTTTTAAATTTTTACATAAAATATAATAAACAATTTAATTTTTTTAAATTTTAAAACAATAATAATATTAAAAAATAATATTTTATTTAACTTTAAATTTTCATCTGAAACATCTTATATCTTCTTACTATCCAAATAACATCAAAATGCAAAAAAAAAGGTAATCTCATATTATAAAAAAAATATATATGTTTACAAATCACTTACACATATTAGTGTAGGAGAAGTTTTTATTTTTAAAGCAATATTACGTACAATCGTGAAGATTACAAGTATCGTATAATTGTTTTGATAAAAAAGAGAAAAGTCTATTATTAAAAAATAATTTTTTATATAAATTCTATATATTTTTTTTAAATAACTATGTAACACTTGTATACTCACTATTACAAATATCATTTTTGTTATTTTTATCAGTTTTTGTGAACTGGGCATAAGGACAAAAGAGCTATTGGGAGTAATGCCAGAAATCATAAAGAAGGTTCCGATTTACTTTTTCTTGTTTTATTTTTCTTTTTCTTTACTTATCCACCTTGGTACTATTCATGCCACTCTCACAAGGACTTTTATGTAGAAGTATTTTTTTAAATAATAGTAAAATAATTTGAATTAAGATATTTTATAAAATTTGAAAAAAGTAAAGAGAAAAAGTTAAATAAATAAATTATTAAGTTAAAATATTGTTAGAATATAATTTTTTTAATATAATTTTGTTTTGAAATTATAAAATGTTGAATTATTTTTTGTGTTTGTTTAGAAGTCTGGAGAGATTTTAATAATTAGATAACGATTAGATGAAAAAATTTTAAAATTAAAAAATATTTAAATTAAAATAATATAAAAAATAATTATATTAAGAAAAATGTTTAATACAGTCGGCTAGGGAAAGCGCAAAGGAGTCGGTGCCCACTTGGAAAATGAAACACATCGTTTCCTCCTGACTAAACGAATCATTTCATTCACGACGACACACGAAGACTGCCTCTCCCCCATCTCTTTCACCCTTCGTCTTCCCCCAACCTTTTCTCCACTTTGTTCTCCCTTCCTCCACTCAAACTGCCCTTCATGTTCCCCCTCCAGACCATAAGATTCATTTAGAGCTTGATAAAAGAGGATGCGCCCAAACAATCACCCAAGAATAATTAAGATAGTATTAGGTCCACCATGATGGTGGTGGTGAGAAAGGGACAGAGTAGGCATTAGAGAAGAAAGCAAGAAAAATGGGGAGAAAGAAGGGCGTGGATTTCGATGTGTCGCCTCCAGACAACTTCGATCCCTCAAACCCGTACAACGACCTGGTAACGATGCAGATATAGAGATTGCAATACAATTTTATCTTTAAAATTTCTTAAAATTATTAAAATATTTTTCTTAAAATTATATATATATTTTTTAATAAAATTCCTGTATGTATAATCTCCACTTGAAAACTGTAAATAGAATTTCTCTATACTAAATCACAGTTTGTGGATAAGATAACGTTATTTTAAATTAAAATTAAAAATTAAATAAAATATACGTGTTTGAGCGTACGTGTGCCGACAGTGTGTGCTCCTGATTCGTACTAATCCAATTCCGCAGCCAAACAATTTTATTACCAGCAAAGTGACTTTTTCAGGGCCATTCTCTGTACCGAGAGCATACTCGACCTTTGGGATCTGAATTCCGTTTATTGGTTGTTCTGTTGCTGATCTAGTTGTTTTAATAAATCCGACGCCTTGAATCTTTTGAAACTCATCTGCCGAAATCCTCAGATTGAATTCCCAGCTTATGTTACTTCTATTCCCATGAATTTGACTTCGACTTCTGGGTCTGATATTTCTTTTCTTTCCCTTGATCTCTCCCATAAGATTTACAGATTGATGTTCAAGTTCAAGCTTTAAGCCAATTTCAGGTTCTGGGTCTCGGATCTTTTGGTATTTAGGGTACCGGGTTTGAGATGGGTGCGAATATTTCCGCTGGCGTGTCGGAAACGGATCCACCAATGAAGCCCAGGTTGGGGGATATCCCGGAGAGCTGTGTCGCACTGGTTTTGATGTACTTGGACCCCCCTGAGATTTGCAAACTGGCCCGGTTGAACCGGGCTTTTCGTGGCGCTTCTTCTGCTGATTTTATATGGGAATCGAAGTTGCCGCCGAATTATCTGTATATCATGGAGAAAGTGTTTGATGAAGAGACTTTGATGAAATTTAGGAAGAAGGATCTCTATGCCAGGCTTTGCAGGCCTAATCCCTTTGATAATAGCACAAAGGTGAACCCCACCTCCTTTCTCTTTCTTGTTCTGTGCAAATATCTTAAGATTTATTCCCATTTTATTGATTCGTTGGGAATTTCGTTTTGCGCAGGAACTTTGGCTGGATAAGAGTTCGGGTGAAGTTTCTGTCTCTATTTCGTCGAAGGCTTTAAGGATTACCGGAATAGATGACCGGAGATACTGGAATCACATTTCGACAGAAGAAACTAGGTGAGATAATTTTGGAAAGACGATATGATTTTTCCCATTGTATCAGTTGCATTATTTGTGTCATAACAACATGTAGTTACTCTGTGTATTGAAGTTTTAGTGCCCGGAGCATTTCTCTTTGATCTAACCTTTTTTATTTGTTCACGTCTTAAAATAAGCGTTGTTTTAGCGAATTTCGATTCGAGTTTATATGTCCTGCATGAGATTTTCTCTTGTTCATGAGAAACGCCAGAGGCAGAGATTATTTTTATTTTTTATCGGTGCCAGAGGCAGAGATTATAAACCCTTTGCCATGCAGATTTTGATCCTCTTCATACTTCTGTTGATTCAACTTTTGAATTAATAGTCCTTGTCTGAGACTATGGTTGGCATTGATTAAGGTGTAGGCTTAAATTATCTTAAATTAATAGTCCTTGTCTGTTTGTAGTAACTTTCAATGATTATGTAAATTATCTTAATCATGATATATTTGAGGTATCTATATTTTCTCAACAGTCTTATTTTTCGATATGACAGATAAATTTCCGGGTTTGTCATATCTTTTGGTTTTGAAGTGAGAAACAGGTCATATTTTAGGTTTTACCTTGTTATTGCTACATGCTAATTTTCATTTACAGTACTGCCCAACAAACCGCACACTCTTTACTCCAATTTTGCCTATTCTCAGTACTTCTCTTTTATGCTCTTGTTTCCTCATGTTATGTGGACTTGAGATGAATTAACTTATCATGTTTTATTGTATATAGGTTCCAGACAGTGGCTTATCTCCAACAAATCTGGTGGTTGGAAGTAGATGGTGAGTTTGAGTTCCAATTCCCTGCCGGCACGTATAGTGTCTTTTTTAGACTCCAGCTTGGGAGGTCCTCCAAGAGACTGGGACGTCGGATTTGCAATTCTGAGCACGTCCATGGCTGGAACATTAAACCTGTAAGCTTCCAGCTAACAACAGCTGATGGTCAACACGCTGTGACCCAGTGCTATTTGGACAGTCCTGGGAACTGGGTCCAGTACCATGCCGGAGACTTTGTTGTTCGAAACACCAACGCGTTGATGAAGATCAAATTTTCCTTGACTCAGATCGATTGCACTCACACCAAAGGTGGTCTTTGTGTAGACTGTGTGTTTATATACCCGAAAGTGTGGGGGAAGAGCTAGATTGTTTTGTAGGCAGGAAGAGCTGCAAAAGTATGGAGATGTGCCGCCCAAAGATGGTGTTTGGAAGGAAGAACATTCAAATCACGGTTGCTTTTAGGGGGTTCCCATTCTGTACATGGCATGTATATTATTGTGACTTTTTTCAGATTGTTTGCGGTTGCTTGTATGCGAAACAATAAGATGCTACTTGATTAATTTAAGATTCAGCATATGTTTTGATAGTGTTTCGTACGTTTCATAGATTCCCCTGCTGTTTCGTGTCCCCTAGTCTCCGATTAGGTCCTCCCTTGAACGGAAATAAGACAATTCATACTGTTTGTTGGCTTTTTAACTTCTAGGAAATTGACAGCTGATGTTGAAAATACTGCGGCCGGCAATTCCAGTTCTGGTCTTTCCCAGGGAAGTTTTGGGGTTTGTTACCTCTATTTAGGGTTCCAGTTCTGATCTGTGGTTTGTATTATAGTTGCAAATCTGTAACCATTATCCAATCTGTTTGAAAGAGTCAACGATTCAAGGAGTTATCAATGCCTGTTCCCCAGAATCAAGCACCCCAGAAAAGGCAAAAACCCCTTGAGATAAGGCGAAGGCACGTTGTTGGGTTGACGTTTCTGGATTGCGGCCGGGCCACATGGCATCCAGTAGCTTAATGGAGGTCGCTGACTAGGCTGCATTACTTGGAGCTAGACTCTCATCATTCAGCTGCACCTGCAACGTCAGTGCATGTTTTGACTTCTATGTAAAGCCAACTCCTATTTTATGCTATCCTTGCTCTGCCCTTGTAGTTAAAGGCCTAAGTTTTGAATTCTGTTTGGTAACAGTGTACTGTTTCAGAATACCCAAAAGCATTACGATCTACTTGCATTCTGAGCCGAACCTTTAGTTCAAAACTCGAGAAAAGACTGTATCTAGTGTTCAGTTCAGCCTTTGAAGAGTTTCAAAGGTTAATGAGAAGATTCAATCCAGAACAGCCCGGGGTTGTATATTCATTTACGCACGCTTGAAAAACCAAAACCCCTGGGGTTGAAGAAATGGAGAAATGGGATAATGTCTATTTATAAACAGAGGGAAGAAAGGCTGAACAAAATGACAATGAGCTCACTAGAAAACCATAGATTCAGACCGACAAATCACTCTGGAAACAACTTTAATGTTTTCTGACTTTTATACAGCAGTATTGAACGAGTGAAATTTCACAGAAGTAGATAATCTACAAAGCAATACATTCTTTTCCTATGAAGCACTAGGAGACCAGACAACGGACGTTGCAAAACAAATCCGGCGTGGAGTAACATGAGGCTCTAGTTGCGGCGGTGTGGAGGCGGCGTCTGCATTGGCCATCAGAGGGAGGAGAGTGGAGACAGTCACAGATTATTTATTTATTTATTTTAATATATATATATATATATATAGAAGTAGGAATTTGAATTTGAGTTCGCAGGGAAGGGGGATAAACCAAAGAAGTAGAAATGGAGGGGACGATTACGAGAAGGCCATGAATTCTCATTATTTATTAAGATGCCATGCTCCTAGTTTTCGGACCGAAATATAAATTCCAGCCGGAATGACCTGAAACACGTCGAAACCATCAAAATTTTATCTAGTATAAAACACTCATTTATACAATGTGCCAGTTATTATTTTGACACGAAAAATTCCAGCCATTCCAACTGGAACAGAACGGATTTAAAAACTTTAGTGAAGGGTGAACCAGTGTGGTTGCAACTTGCTTCCTAGGAGAATTGGGAATTGGGGACTGAATAGCAGAGAACACATTTATTACAACCTCGAAGCTCAATGGAAGAGGCAGGCAAATATCTATGTAAACAACCGATAATAATTATAATGGAAGAAAAAATCTATTTCTAAGTCTGTTTATCAACTAACATAAAACAATTATCTGTATTATAGAGCAACTAATGTATTTACTTAGGGGTGTTGAACCGGATCCGGATCTGGATATCCGGTCATAACCGGATCCGGATCCGGGTTCTAAAAACCGGGCGGTTATTCGCCCGGATTAATCCAGATTCCAATCCGGGCGGATAACTGGGTTCTATCCGGATATCCAGATTATAACCGGATATCTGGTTTTTTTTGCAAAATTTTACATTAAAACCCGGATATCCGGGTTTAATCCGGGTTTTTTTTTTCAAAGACTTTAAAACTCCAAAACAATATATATAGCACTTTAAAAAATAACAGTTTTTAAAAAAACAAAGTAAATTAAATTTGTTTTAAAAAAATAACAGTTTTTAAAAAAACAAAGTTAATTAAATTTGTTTTAAAAAAAAATAGTTGTTACAATTGCCCAATTTGTTTTAAAAAATAAATTAAATTAAATTAAATTAAAAAAAATAACAGTTTTAAAAAAATAGTTGTTTCAATTGCCCAATTTGTTTTAAAAAATAAATTAAACACTTTTTATAAGTTTTTTAAAAAAAAAAAGTAAATTAAAGAACAAAATAAATAAAAATGCAAAACAGATAATATTTTTGTTTACATCTCCATGCAAAACATAAATTTACAAATAACAAAATAAATAATAATACATCACAACTAATTAAACTAATACAATGCTGCTACTATTTCAAAAAAAAAAATTACAATGTTACTACTCTTCACATCTTGAAAATTGAAAATGGAATTGAGAAACCAATCTTCCAAGAAGGTTTCTTAGCCTTGACCTGGGCAAAGAGGACACCAAAATTCATAACACTTGCTTAATCAGTGAAGATCATTTGATCCAGGTGCAACTTATAAACATTATAAAACAAAAAGCTACATTCTATCATGAACTTACCCAACTCAACCCATTCTACTCAACAGCCCTGCCCACCATAAGACCATAGTTCATTCTCCGCTTGAGACTTCCATATTCAATAAACTGTATAAGCAATGTTCAAGCAAGCAATGTTCAAGCAAGCCATTTGATTCAGTCAGTACAACAAGTAAAGTAATTAATCTCATACCTCTGATTAGACATATCACATATGCCAGCAAGTAGGCGCCAACCCCATGGTCCATGCAAATCCCTCTGTCATATTGCACTGAAAAGTAAACTAACAAAAAATATTCTATTACTTAAGCTGAATGTTGCAAATGACCTTTTTTCTGAAATGAAATAGATCAGAAAGCCAAGTGGGGGTGAAAAACAATTGTTCTTTATACAAAAAGGTTCTCTCCAAAAAAGAACAGTGTACTAAATAATCTACAGTCGACTTACATAAACAAAACTTTCAAACCAGGGACCTTCAGCCTCCAGAATATTTTGAGCCAAAACGAATAGCATAGATAAAGTTAATACAGTAATATAAAATATAGCCTTCTTATAAAAGTTAATCATTGAGCATTACACAATGGCTAATATGAACAAACTCTAAGGGATCAGGTGAATGAAGGAATTCAAAAATAAAATCTAGAAATGAATCAACTGAAAAGATTAACCTGTTGGAAGAGTTCAGTTATCAGAAGTGTGTGACCCAGCACTTTCCTTGTCTTCATTATTCTAGAAGAAGTTAAAAAACCTCTAAGCAGGGCTGTAAATCAAACTCGAATCCAGCTCATTCATTAATTAAATGAACTGTTTGCAAATACAAAGTTATGATTGATTATTAAACAATGCAGATCCAACTTAAAAAATAGTTATGCAAAGATTAGCTAAGCTGCAGGTAATATTCTGTTATGGATGGGAAGGCCACTATAAAATTATTAACTGGACCTACTTTGGAAACCACTATAAAAAAATTGTATTTGCTCAAAGACTCAACTGGGCAAAGGAGATTTGAAATCCATTACTTGTTTTTTATCTACAAAACTAGTTAATACATCTATAGTTCATATTTAGATACAGTATTTATCTTGGTAACGCAACCTCCATCATCACAACGAGGTAGTATGTGGGTTCTTAGTTATAGTCGCAACTTTATATTTGGTTCATGCATGAATATATCTTTAGCTGTTAGTTGTGATTTTACTTCACCAAATGATGAGTTTATTTTACTTTACAAACGGGTTTATTTTACACCACCAGAAAAATCATAATACAAACCACAAAATACTAAACCAGAACATCAAACACAAACCCAAACAGATCCAAGTGAAAATTAAACACAAACCCAAACAGATCCAAGCGAAAATCAAACACAAACCCAAACAGACCCAACCGAAAATCAACCACAAATCCAAACAGACCCAAGCGAAAATCAAACACAAAATAAAAACTACCCAAGAGTGGAACGAAAACTACTGGAGCCCAAAACCATAAAAACGAGAATGAAAAATAATCTGCACCCGTCCGTCTCCCATCAAAACGAAGAAATGAAAAACATCAAAAAAACAACCAACGAGAGTCCCGGAGAAAATCCAATACAAACCTAGAAAAAAAAACCAACCAAACCGAGAGAGAGGTAGAGAAGGAGAGATTAACTTACCGTATGCTTTGAGAGAGTTGAGAGACGGCGATGAGAGACGGCTAGGGTTGAGAGACGGCACGGACCGGTTGAGAGAATACTAGAGTGAGGCTTATAGCAATCCGTTCGAGAGAGTTGAGAGGAAAAGAAATCAAAAGGACCGAACGGTGTCGTTTTCAGCAGCGTAATAACCATGCGGATGTATAACCGGTTACGGATTACCGGGTTATACAACCGGATCCGTAATCGGATCCGTATTTTATAAAACGGCCCGGGTATAATCCGGGCGGAATTCACCCGGATCCGGATTTCCGGACCGGACCGGATAAAAATCCGGTCCGGATGCACACCCCTATATTTACTTGCCGATTTGTACAACTATCTCCTCCATAAACTTGTGCATATCCCCTCTCCATGGAAGTTACAGGTGAACACATCTTGCCCATAAAAAGTCAGTTCCTGCATCGTTGATGTACAAGGGTGCATGCCTATTTAGCATTGTGGTTTGGCCACAAAGTTGTTATGGGCACAGGTACAACATTAGGAGTTAGTTCGTAAAGAGGAAGCAAAAGGCAAAACGCAGCGTAGGAGTTAGTGAAATAGTGTTTCAATTCTTGTATGTGTTGATTAAGCGGTTTGCTTTGTGTTGAACAGGGAACATTAGGAAACGGGTCATTTTAGGCCCGTTTTGGATTTTGTGTTGTATGGTTGGTTTGTTCTATCTATCCAAATGGCAAAATATACAAGTGTATACCATCTCAATCGGTTTTCCATAAATGCAATTAGTCTGATAATATGCAGTAAAAAGTGGCTAAACAATGCAAAATCACTAGCTTCTTCAGTGACCCACAGTCTTCCTTCTAATGCAGGAACTTTTGGGAGCGAACGTGCTGGACGGAACGTGCACACCACTTGCTGTCTATCCAATGCCATTTTAATTTTTTTTCCTTCCCGTGCACACCATTTGCCATTTCCTACCATTTTTTCTCCTACCCATGCACACCACTTGTCATTTCTCAATACCAGTTTAATTTTTTTTTTCCTTCCCATTGATGGGATCTATGTTTTTATTAAATCCTAAATAATAAAAATTATCTCATCTCATGTCACTATCTAAATACATATTTTTTTACAAATCACTTCATTTAAACGACATAACCAAATGAGGCCTTAGTCTTCATTTTAGTCTTGCTTTGTAATTCTTTCTATTGGTATAAAGGCGCGGGAGATGATGATCAAACTATCTGGGAAGTTTATGATCGAATGTACATTGGAGGCTAAATTTTCCTCAAATTAAATCCTAATTCCTGATTCAATAAGAAGCTTAAGATCCATTCTTTCTCTTTTCTTATTCTATTTTTCAGTTTTCCAGAAGATACATAGCAATTGGTATTAGAAAGGTTTATCCTCTCATAGCGGAAGGCATGCGTTCCACATCAGTATTGAAGGCACAACCGAATAGCACCTAGCAGTAGTAGGAGGCAATATAGAGGCAGTCAGATGATCAATAGCCGACGATTCAAACCACTACAAGCATGCATTCTGTATTGTTCATGGAACATTAGGAAACATGACGTTTTACTCTTTCTTTAGTTTTGTTTTTTAATTCTTTCTATTGGTATAAAAGGGGAGGGAGAAGATGATCAAACTATCCGAGAAGTTTATGATCAAATGTAAAGTGGAGGTTAGATTTTCCTTGAATTAAATCTTAATAAGCTTAAGATCCATTTTCTCTCTTTTCTTGTTCTACTTTTCAATTCTCAAGAAGATACATAACAAAAGTGAAGAGAATGGATAGTTGTAGTCAGAGCTGAGCAAAACTCCGAAAACCCAACTCCAACAAAATGGAGTCGGTGTCAGAATTTTTTTTTTTAAATTTTTTAGTCGGAGTCTGGGTCAGAAGTGTTGCTGGATCGACTTTAACTCTGACCTTGACTTTGAATCAACTCTAATTTTATACATAATATTTTAACAATATTTTATTCAACTCAACTCAACTCAATTAAAACCAACCTAACTCTATTCTATTCCTACAAGTAACGGTCAGAGTCAGATCAAGCCTATACACAAGTCGGAGTTTCGGAACTCCAACAAAGTATAGTCGGATTCCAACTAAGTCAAGCTGACCCCTAGTCGTAGCCCATCAGCCATCACGTGCCCAAGGTCTATTTCCCTTCTCAGCCCCTCAGTTAGGGTTGTCTTCCGACGCTTCCCCGATAGAACATAGATTCCTCTCAACTCCTCTTCTGTCGGCGTGTTACAAAATGTACAAATCATATTCCATATATTCATATTCCAAATGAGTGCTTGTTTTATAGAATGATTATAAAAAATTATTCTATAAATTAACGTAATTTAAGTCGGAAACTTTATTTATGATTTTCATCTCTTATTATTTTCAATTTCTGCCCAATGATGGTGAATGACAAAGACAGCCACAAAAGTTTGTCTTTTCTTCTTAAACGTCGGCAAAAGATATCCGCCGAAATTTATGATTATTGATATGTTCTTGTAAGCTTCTGAGCTGCTGTGCTTCATTTTTCTGCAGAAATTTAGCCTCTTATGTTTCTTTTTCTTTCCTGAAATTTGGTTGGTGACAATTTGCGAATTGTGTTATTTTACAGTATCATGTATATAAGGGGCTGTGATAAGGTTGTGTGCTTTTAGTATGGGAACAGAAATTCTGTTCAGTTTGATGTGATGGGCATTCACATGAGAGGGATTGGGAGTGTTTGTTTGGTTTCGATGTTTTCACTAAAAGCTTTAATAAATTGGATTGAACAATTCTCAACTGCTAATTCAGGTTTTGAAGTCTGAACAAACAACTGAGTTGCAAATCATTTTTAGTTAGTGATATGGAAGCTTGTATGGATTTCTTGGATCGGCTCGACCCCGACATCTTGTTGAAGATTTTTACGTACGTGGATGATCCATATGATCTTGTCCGTGTCAGTTCTGTCTCACGATCTTGGCGACATTTTGGTGAGCTGAAACTGTTAATTTTATTCATTTCTAAACGTGATAGACTCAATTTATATTGCTCATAACCCCAATTTATTTAATGGTCCAAGTTATTCAAATAGGTTTTTCTCTTCGGTTAGTGGTTTTAGCAGAACCTCTACTCCATGGAATCATATCAATAACATAAATTAATATTTATGTTAAAAAAATTGGTATTACTTGTTACTTCGCCCAAGTATAAATAGACCATTGGCTCATTTGAGGCCTTGTTAAGTAGGTGATGTACTAGATTAGGAGTGGGGACATTTTAGTGAGGTGTAAGATGGTGGCCAGCAGATGGATAAAGGGTGTTATAATTTTTACTGAACTAGATTAGGAGAGGAGACATTTTGGTGAAGGTGTAAGATGTTGGAGAGAATGGTAATGGGTGGCATGATTTTTACTTGATAGGATAACACTTAGTTATCACTCATGAGGGGAAAAAGAAAGAAAAGAAATTGAGAGCCAGTCTTTCCCTCTGCCCATAGAGTTTTCTGATTTCAGGTTTAACATGGTAGGTAGCATGTTATGTTGTGTTAAGCTTAGGATGAGATCCTTTGGTTGATATGTAATATTTCTTTCAGTTCTTGTGTTACATCAATTTGATAGTTCAAGAACTCTGTTACCTCAGTGTTAAATACATGCTCAGTTCCTATGTGATTGAACTGAGAGTTTTGAACTCAATGATCTGCAGTGATTGCAAATGGTCTTTGGAAGCAGTTATGCTTGAGAAAGTTTTCTCAGTTATCTAGAGTTACCCATGTTGTTGAATTGAACCAATACTGGGCAGTAGGGGCTGTAGAAGTTGGATCTACCTATTCAAAGGAATGGGAATATTTGGAAAGGGATGATAGGGCCTATGCCCTTTTAGCTGGAGCTTCTACAACATTTATTGATAGGGATTGCATTTCGAAAGCAATTAGTGCATCCAGCACTGATAATTATCCAGCAGAAAGTATTTATAATACTCTTCATCCAGCAAATAATGTTCGATGGAGAGCTTCATACTGGTCAAGTAAAGGACAAAGTAATCCTGCAGTGCCTGAGACACTAGAATACAAATTGGTTGATGACTTCTGTGTTATTACTGAAATCAATTTACGCCCTTTCCAAGGTATTTTATTGATGTAAACTATGCGCTCTTCCTCTTTGTATTGACTTTTAAGCATCTTTCGATGATGGTGATGTGATATGTTAATTTGTCCAGTTTACTTTCACGAGGGTTTACCAATATATTCGGCCAAATCTGTGCGCTTCCGAATGGGACATCCCAAAAGCCCCACGGATTCAGGGAATGATCTCCCTGGTTACTCATTACCTGATTCAGCTGATGACAAGTTCGTATGGACCTACACTTCACAAGAATTTCCAATGGCTCAGGTGTGTTTTAGTACTACTTTCTTTAATTTATAATGTTTTTTCAATTCCGTTTTGGTTTCTGAGGTGACGGGATTGTTAGGGATTCAGGGTGTTTATTTTATTACAACCGTTAAGGAGCTCAAGTGCAATCTTTTGCAGGCACTGCACTGTTATCACATAGTTTTAAAACTGGAATTTGCTTTGCCCGCGAAAGTTAAAAAGGCAATATTTCTTTTTCTGCAAAAGCTGATTTTCCTTTGATTTTAGCATGAAGACAGCAAAAGCTTGTTATAGTATAACCGGTTTTGAGCACCTAAACTTCCCTGAGCAGCAGCAATAAAAGTCACATTAAGAGTCCTTCCATGGTAACTGCCTCCTCTTATGAAAAACGCCCTCCCAAACTTATCCAAAGAATAAGAACGAATTTTCATTTGAGGGAAGTGGATTGGTCTAAGATAACATAGGAGCAAACGAGTTAAGATTTGTGTGATTATGCTCGTAGACATATTCTAAGTTTTTCAGTTTTAAAGATTACTTGGGCTTATAATAAAGTTCTGTAGTCACTTTCACTTTCTTGCAGTTTACCATGTTCTGTCTGCAATCCCTATCTGAATAATGTAATTTTTCTCTTGATCTTATTATCGTTTTACAAAAATTTCTTTAATTACTTTGTCATGAACAGGAGAGTCACTTGCAGAAGTTCAGGCTTCCAGAACCTGTTCTTTGTGTTGGTGGAATTTTGCAGATTGAGCTGCTTGGTAGGGTTCAGAGATGTGAAATTGATGGCTTATACTATATCTGGTTTGTTCATATTACTCCTTTTACATGAGCCTTATTATTACTCGTTTGCAATTATGCCATGGAGGGCTTGCTAAGCCCCATGAAATGCTAATTTTCCTGCATTGCCATGTTCAAAATCTGTTACATACAACCATGTATAGCTTAAACAAGTAAAAAAACGGAGTGTTCAAATAGTGCTTTATATGATCTCATTTCTTTTGGTTCATAGAAATAACTTCTGTGAATAAGTATCTTTCCTATCACAAGTTATTTTCTTGGCTTCCCTCCATCTATTTGACATATGTCTGTCATGTAATGCTAGGTACAAGCCTCAAATAGACAAGCTTTATCCAAGTCATTTGTCAAAAGTGGGTTCCACTAATAAAGAATAGTTTTTTTACACATTTTTTCAAGTGGGGTCCACTTTTTTACAAATCATTTCTCATATCTCAAAATCTTGGATATTTGTTTTCTTCCACATGTTGAGAGTTTTTAGTAAAAGCCACGCTTTTGATAATATAATTTTATTATTTATCTTTATTTTTACATTCCTTTTTAATACTTTATCTTAATATTAGCATAAGCTTACTTCCCCCAAAAAGACATATCAGCCTCAGCTTTTATCAGAATGGCTGGGGCTCGACTAAACTGACACATGCCTAGAACTAGGTTCTGTGGGTTTCTTGTAATACTTGTACATCCAGCCTTGCCCTCACAAATATCTTACTTAATGAAGTTGGATGTGGATCTTACTAAAGGAAAATTATAGACATACAACCCTTTTACAACCTTTTATACAATTATATTTTAAATTATGGGCATTTTTGTAAAGTAACTAATAACAAGTAACATCACTCTATATAAATACCCTCATTTTAAAACATGATTGTATAAAAAATTGTAACAATAGTTGTACATGAATCATTACTCAAAATGTCGAGGCAAACCTCCATAGTGATATCGGGTGTTCCAATCCCCTTGTTCCGCTCGCAAGACTAGAGACAGGAAGTTGAATGTAGTTTATAATATGATACGCTTTATTGTAAATTGCAGCATATCTCTCGTTCAAGTTTTAGGGAGGCCCTTATCTCCAGCGTTCGGTGTAGAAATTCTTGAACCATGTGGGAAGTTTGTCTTGAAGATTAAGAATGACAGGCCATTTGAGTTACAAGCCCAATCAAATCATACCGTCACCGGCTCAGTTGCAGAGGCATCTTAGAGATTTGCAGCATATTTCATATATTGCCAATATGTTGCAGGGACATGGAAATTTAGTTGTTAATATTGATGAATTTGAAATGGATGAGGGTGAAGAGGAATATCTTCTCTGAACTTGTTGTATATCTCCCCCTCCCACCCTTTACGTATGAAGGATTAAAAGCCCCTAGCTGATTCCAATCATGCTCACTGTAGCATTACAGCAACATCTTATGTTCCAATTGTTTCACTCAAAAGGATTTACTCTTGTTTACGAAACAATTTCCAGAATGCTTGCTCCTATATAGTATATAAAATACTATCATCCATCACAGATCAACAAGTATGTATAATCACAAGTAAATCCACGGTATACAATAAGCCGACATAATGGGGCAGTTAGGTAGAGGATGAGATTGCACAGATTACACTGCTAGTGGGCAAATTGCTTAAAGCTCATACCAAGTTTTGATCTCATACAAGTCTAAATAATTATTTAGACAACATTGAAGCTCCTTGAGGAGATGTTTGTTTGTCTTCTCATGGTGCCTTGGACTTGGCCAGCGATGGAAGCAACTGCATAGCAGAAACCAGAAGTCTAAAATCAGCAAAAAATGGATGATTTGCAACCACTAGTTGCTAGAGATCATGCTTTGCAATCTGTTTATGCCATTGAAATCAGACCTTGCTCCTCCATTGAAAAAGGCCAAAAATATGGTCTTGTTATCCAATCATCACCATCTTTTAAATTCACGTAATTTATCTTTTTGTATATATGTTTTGGAAAATGATAACTACAGGGGACTCGGCACAGGGATTGTGCATGAACTCTACATAGAAAATGATACAGTGCGTTTTGCATAAACGATCCATTCAGATTCCCTCCTCCTTCCTCCTCCATTCTCACTATCCAACATTTTCATCATCATCCAACTCCTTCATTCTCACAATCCATTTGTAGCCAAGACCCGAGATGGTTTCTGAACATCTTCCATCTCCGAAGCTTTCCCAGACCCAAGATGGGTTTCTAAACATCCCTCATCTCCTCCATTCTCACTATCCTTCATCTCCAAAGCGCAACCAAGACTCGAGATGGGTTTCTGAACATTGCGGAAACGTTTAACGGCCACAAACCCCCATTACCATCTCACTGTCCTCCATCAATTTCAGCCAAGGTACTCTCTCTCTCTCTCTCTCTCTTTAGATTTGATTTCATTTTGTTCTTGACCGAAGGCAGGCAGTTCATTTCTGCAATTAAATTTGCAAGTTTTGGAACTCCATCTGGGACTTGTTGTAGTTTCCAGCATGGCACTTGTCATGCCTCAAGTTCTCTAGCTGTCTTCGAGAATGTACTTGGTCTGCTCTTTAATTTCTTCAATACACTTTTGGTGAGCATTCAAATTCAATTTAATATCGTTTAAACCCAATCCAGATTCATGTTCAATATAGAATTCACTTATATTCTATTCTTGATTCTAGAAATGCGTAGGTAAGCATAAATGCAGGATGACCATATCAAACAGCAATTTTGGTGCAGACCCATGTCCAAACATATCAAAAAAATTATTGGTAAAAGCTGTTTGTCGGGCAGTTGGTGGAGGAGTGCAATGCAGCCCAGTCGAGGAACGGGTCGTAGAGGAACAACGAAATTGAATGGATTTCAAAAATGGGTTGTGAAAATCAGTGATTTTGAGATTAACATGAATGAGGGAGACGGAAATGGGCTACAGTTCTTCTATGAGCAGGGAACGACAAAGGCCTCTGTTCGTGTTTTGTGCATTTCGGCCTTCCAATTCCAGTTCCGTTCGTGGGCAATTACCAATTGGTCATCTTCTATTTTCTTTTCTTTACTTATAGTTGATGTTGCAATCCCAACTCGTTTGTGCGCCTAACCTGCACCAAGAGTTCCCTGCCCGTAGAAGCACTGATATATTTTACAGTTGAGTTACAGCTGCCATAGTTAAACAAATGGACACGGGTTCCTGAATAGAGATTGGCAAGTACCTGGTAACAAGAGATAAGGAAGCTAACAAATCCAAAGGCTCCGGTTACACGGGGACTAACTTTCTTGGGTGCCAATTGAAGCAGCCCAACAGCTACTACAATATCCATGCCTGCTTTGATTAGGGCCAGAGACCTCTCGTTTGATTGTTAGTTTGGCACGATATTGCTCATTCTGCATCCACGGATGACCAAAGCATATTGTGGGAGAAGGTATGTTGGAACAGTAAAATGAAATTGAAAAAGAAAAAACCTGGTAGGCAATTCATCCTACAAGAGCACAGTAAACATACTTGATACTTATCACTGTTATTAAGATCCCTTTGCAACTTCTTCATTGATACAGAAAGTCTTCCAAGCTCCCCAATCTGATATTAATCACTCATGTTATTGAGATTCTTTTTCTTTTTGATCTTGTTGGGGGAGAGGGTGCAGAAACCAATGGATAAGGAAAAGTGGACTGGAACAAACCTCAACCAAAGTGCTACAAATTGAGGAACCCATCCAACAATAGAGAGAGATGCGGCCACTCAGGTCAGTCAGTTCCTTGTTCTGTAACAAACAAAATATTTAAACTTCTTCTTGCAAACTTATTCACAGACGCCAATATAAAACACCAGGAACTATGAAAGAAAGAAAATTTGCATTCCATACCTTATAAATTCCCGTTCTACCAAGCCACACAATTTGATCAAGAAACAAGAAAGTTTACAGTAATGCATTTTTGGACTGTAACAAGCATTAAAACAGGGTCACCAGAGGGTGGAGGGTGGAGAGATAGCATTCAGTCGCTTAATGGAGACCGCTGACTAGGTTGCATTAGCTGGAGCTAGACTTTTATCATTCAGCTGCACCTGCAACATCAGTGCATGTTTTGACTTCTATGTAAAGCCAACTCCTATTTTATGCTATCCAGCTTGCTCCGCCCTTGTGGTTAAAGTGCAAAGTTTTGAATTCTGTTTTGGTGACAGTGTACTGTTTCAGAATACCCAAAAGCATTATCATCTACTTGCATGAACCTTTAGTTCAAGACTCAAGAAAAAACCGTATCTCGTGTTCAGTTCAGCCTTTGAAGAGTTTCAATGGGCAATGAGAAGATTCAATCCAGAACAGCCCGGGGTTGTCTATTCATTTACGCACGCTTGAAAAACCAAAACCCCTGGGGGTGAAGAAATGGAGAAATGGAGAATGTCTATTTATAAACAGAGGGAAGAAAGGCTGAACAAAATGACAATGAACTCACTAGAAAACCATAGATTCAGACCGAAAAATCACTCTGGAAACAACTGTAATGATTTCTGTGACTTTTATATAGCAGTATTGACTGAGTGAAATATCTCAGAAGTAGATAATCTACAAAGCAATACATTCTTTTCCTATAAAGCACTGGGAGACCAGACAACGGACGTTGCAAAACAGATCCGACGACGTGGAGTAACACGAGGCTCGAGCCACGACGATGTGAAGGTGGCGTCGGCATTGACCATCAAAGGGAGGAGAGTGGAGACAGTCACAGAGGAGTTTTTTTTTTTTTAATAGTACTAGGGATTTGAATCTGAGTTCGCAGGGAAGGGGATAAACCAGAGAAGTAGAAATGGAGGGAAAGATTACAAAAAGGCCATGAATTTCACATTATTTATTAAAATGCCATGCTCCTATATTTCGGGCCAAAATATAAATTTCGGCCAGAATGACCCGAAACATGTTGAAAGGACCGAAATTTTATCTGGTATGAAATACTCATTTACACCGTACTCGTTCCTGTTTTGGTACAAAAAATTTCAGCCATTCCAACCGAAACAGAATGGATTTAAAAATTTTGGTGAAGGGTGAACCAGTGTGGTTGCAACTTGCTTCCTAGCAGAATTGGGGACTGAATAGCAGAGACCACATTTATTACAACCTCGAAGCTTAATGGAAGAGGTAGATAAATATCTATGTAAACAACCGATAATAATTCTAATGGAAGAAAAAATCTATTTCTAAGTCTATTTATCAACTAACATAAAACAATTATATGTATTATAGAGCAACTAATGTATTTACGTACCGATTTGTACAGCCATCTCCTCCAAAAACTTGTGCATATCCTCTCTCTATGGAAGTTACAGGTGAACACATCTTGCTCATAAAAAGCTAGTTCCTGCATCATTGATCCACAAGGGTGCATGCCTATTTAGTGTTGCAATTTGGCCACAAAGTTGTTATGGGCACAGGTACAACATTAGGAGTTAGTTTGTAAAGAGGAAGAAGAAGGCAAAACACAGAGTCGGAGTTAGTGAAACAGAGTGTGTCAATTCTTGTATGTGTTGATTAAGCGGTTTGTTTTGTGTTGAATAGGGAACATTAGCAAACGAGGCATTTTAAGGCCCGGTTTGATTTTGTGTTGTACAGCTGGTTTGTTGTCTATCCAAACAGAAAAATTCACGTGTATTTCATCTCAATCGGTTTTCAAAAAATGCAATTAGTCTGACAATACATTGTAAAAAGTGTTGAACAGTGCAAAATCACTGTCTTCTTCATTGACCACAATCTTCCTTCTAATACTGGAATTTTTGGGCGCGAACGTGTTGGACGGAACGTGCACACCACTTGCTGTCTATCCAATACCATTTTAATTTTTTTTCCTTCCCATGCACACCACTTGCCATTTCCTACCATTTCTTTTCCTTCCCATGCACACCACTTGTAATTTCTCAATATTAGTTTTTTTTTTTCCTTCCCATCGGTGGGATCCACGTTTTTATTAAATTCCAAAAAATATAAACTATCTCATCTCATTTCTCTATCTAAACACATATTTTTTTACAAATCATCTCATCTGAACTGTATAACCATACGAGACCTTAGTCTTCATTTTAGTCTTGCTTCGTAATTCTTTCTATTGGTATAAAGGTGCAAGAGATGATGATCAAACTATCTGAGAAGTTTATGATTGAATGTACATTGGAGGCTAGATTTTCCTTTAATTAAGTCCAAATCCTTGAATTCATAAGCTCAAGATCCATTCCTTCTCTTTTCTTATTCTATTTTTCAGTTTCCCAGAAGATACATAGCAATTGGTATTAGAAAGGCTGATCCTCTCATGTCGAAAGGCATGCATTCCATAGCAATATTGAAGGCACAACCAGATAGCACCCACCAGTAGCGGGAGGCAATATAGAGGCAGCTAGATGATCAATAGCCGACGATTCAAACCATTACAAATATGTTAGACCAAATGAATTACATGATTCATACTTTGATTGAACATCACCCTGTTAATCCTTCTAGGAAAGTAATTCAAGACTTACAGTTAGTAGTTTAAGAAGATAGAAACCTCTTGCCGAGGGGGATATGTTTAGAAGTTACCCATTTTGATGGGAGTAATCTGGAAAAATGGATTTTTAAGGTAACACAATATTTCAAATTTCATCAAACACACCTGAATAAAAGGTGGTTAACGGCCTCATACCATATGGAAGGTGGAGGCCTTAATTTAGTATCAAGATGCGGCAAATGGGAGACAATTCACAGGGTGGGAGTCATTTGTAAAAGCCTTATCTAAAAGGTTCCGATAGCTCATGATGATCCCACGGAAGCTTTAGTTAGGCTTAAACAGAAATCCATAATGGTTGCTTATAAAGCTCAATTTGAGATCCTCTCTAATGGGCTGAAAAGGTCTCAAAATGACATAAATTGAGTTGCTATTTTAGTGGACTTAAAGATGAGATCTGATTGCTAATAAGAATGCTCAATCCCATCAACTCAAGTGCTGCATTTGGCTAGGCCAAGATTTAAGAGGAATACATTTGGAATTTTGGGAAAACCTTAAAATCAACAATTGTTGTTTCTGATAATCACTTGTGGAGCTAGTAAGGATTTTGGCCAAGTTTGGTTGCTAGATACTTCATCTCATCTGTATCATATAATAGTTTTTCCTATCCAAGCACAATATATTTTATCTTTAAATCTTAAAAAATCAACTTAAATAAATAGTAATGAACAGAGAAAACTAACACTGAACTGTGCAAAACTGATATGAACATTACATGAACAGTGCAAAACTGACATGAACAGTGCACAATTCGATTCTCTATAAAATAGTGGGACCTACACTTTTTGCAAATCCAAAAAATTAAAAATGATATAATCTCATCTCATCTCACTATCCAAACACATTTTTTTTTCAAACTATTTCATCTTATCTTAACTAAAAAATTTTACTACTATTCAAAATATCTCATCTCATATGGACTGTATATCCATACGGAGGAGGTTTCAAAAGAGTAATGTTAAAAAAAAAGATATTTCTTTCCCACAAATGGATGGAACAAATAAGTAATGGGTTATGTTATCACTGTGGGGAGAAGAACCCAACTAATGTTTGCACAAATCCAAGGGTGTATCGAATTACAAGTGGAAGATACTGTAGTACATGAAGAAGTAGCACAAGAAAATGGTGTTGATCATTAGATACCAAGGGAGGGCACAATAGAAACATAGAAAGAAAACTTATAAATTTCAACGCATGCATTTCTAGCTCTCCTAGTCCTAATACTATGAGGTTGATGGGAGTAATTGGGGCACAACCAGTAGTAATCTTGGTAGATGTGGAAAGCACACGAAATTTCTTGGACCCTTTGGTTGTGCAGTTGGCAAGGTTGAGAATTGAAAAGGGTTCTAAGTTGCAAGTGAAAGGGCCAATGATGAAAAGCTGTTGAGTAAGGGTAAATATGAACAGACCAATGTCAAGATTCAGGTTAAAGGATTCCATGTTTCGTTTAATTTATTAACATTGGGTGGGTGTGGTATTGTTCTTGGAGTTCAATGGCTGAGAACACTTGGGCCCATTATATGAGATTGTATGCAAATGACTATAGAATTTTAGTTAACAGGAAGGAAGATAGTGTTGTAGGGACTGTGTACCAGTGATACTTTTGTGGAGGATGGAAGTAATTTTTTTAAGCCCTCTTCTATGGGGAAATAAGGGTGTTTTTATAGTTAGTTCATATAGAGGATAAGGATAATGATGAAAGTAGTCAACAAGAAGTGGTTACGCTACTTAAAGAGATCCAAGGGTATTTGAGGAGCCTATTGGATTACCAGTTTCGAGGGCTTGTGAATAAATGAGCTGCTAGATGAATTTTGTGGGGTAGATATATTCTTTAAACTTGATATGAGGTTTGGTTACCATAAGAATAGAGTAAGATCACAAGATGTTCCAAAGACAACCTTCAGGACCCATGAGAATCACTATAAATTTCTAGTGATACCATTTGGGCTCACTAACGCTCCTATCACTTTCCAAGGATTGACAAATGGAGATTTTTAAATATTTCTTAAGGAAGTTTGTGCTTGTTTTTTTCCTTCTACATATTGGTGTACAAGAAGAACTTTCCAATGCAAATTTGTGGCAACTGACACTGATTATCTAGGGCATTTGATCTCTGGAAGTGGGTTTAAGGTTGACCCAACCAAGATTTGATCAATATTAGATTTGCCAATTCCAACCTCTTTGAAGTCTTTAAGAGGGTTCTTGGGACTCACTGTTACAAAAAACTCATAAAGGATTATGGGTGGATGACATCTTCATTGAAAAATAATGTGCTTGAATGGACTATGTTGGCTACTATAGCTTTTTTGGAGTTGAAAACAACTATAACACAACCACATGTGCTTAAGCTTCCTTACTTTTCTAAAGGTTTTACCATTAAATGTGATGCAAGTGGCATTGGCTTGGGGGCAATGTTGATGTAGGAGGGGCAGCCCATTACTTATTATAGTAAGGCTCTTAAAGGCAAAGGCTTACTTCTTTCCACCTATGAGAAAGAGTTACTAGCTCTAGTTACTATTTTACAAAAGTGGAGACCATACATACTTAGACAGTCATTCAAAGTTAAGACTAATCAACATGCTATTAATTCTTGTTAGAACAAAAATTGGGAAGTGAGGCCCAACAAAAATGAATTACCAAGCTAGTGGGTTATGATTCTTCTATAGAGTATAAGAAAGGGAAGAAAAATAAAGTAGCAGTTGCTCTGTCAAGGAAGCTTGAAGAGGAGGTGGGCATACTAGCTATAATCTCAATTCCTACACTTCACAATTACTCATTGTCCCCGAAAATTCATGCTATCTACTTGAGGCTTCATAATGGTGAAAAGGGTAATAAGAATTATTCCCTTCAACAAGGGTTGATGCTCATAAAAGATAAGATGGTAGTGGTTCCAGGTTCCGCCTTTAAAGATAAAATCTTACAGTATATCCATCACAATCCACAAGTAGGCCATGTGGGCTATCACAAGACTTTGAAAAGAGCAAAGATGGATTTTTATTGGGAAGGAATGCATGGGCATATTACAAAGTTAGTGAAAGAGTGTGACATATGGCAGGTAACTAAGTGTAAGGCTATACATCCTGTCGGTTTGCTGCAACCCTTGGCAATTCTAGTTTGTCCATGGACTGATATATCGATGAATTTTGTTGAAGACTTACCACTCTCACATGGATCTAGTGTGATCTTTTCAGTGATTGATAGACTCACCATACATGTTGCTCTTTTTCCACTCTCTCGCCCTTACACAACCATTAAGGTGGCTCAAGTTTTTTTTCTCAAGTTTGTTCGACTTACACCATTCCAAAATCATTCATTTTAGATAGAGATGTTGTGTTTACTAGTGCTTTATGGAAGGAGCTCTTTCATTTACAGGGCACCACATTAGCTTTTAGTTCTGCCTATCATCCATAAACTGATGGGTAAACTGAAGTTCTTTGTTGCCCAGATGACTAACAATAGAGGGGGTAAATTGGGTTGTATTTAAAAATTAATAATTATAAATCAAATATACAATATAAAATATAAACAAAATAAGAAGCATCAATAAATTTAAAGAGTAATGGTAAGAGAAAAACAAACTCAGTATGTTAACGAGATTCGATCCCACTGCCTACATCCTTGCCTCAAGCTACCCCTTGAGGATCCCCAAATTTACTATTCAAACTCCTTCAGGTGGAAATAAAAACCTATTATATCTTTGAACAACACTGTTACAAAGGATCCGTGTAGAATACCCTCTATACTTGCAATCACCTTACACGTAGTGATTCAATTATTCCCTATGTAGAACACTTTCTACACGCACAAGGGTTATACACACATTTTTACTGATATAAGGGTTAATAGTAGATAAGTTATCAGATAACACTCCTCAATGAGTGAAATAAGAACAATACAGTGCAAACTGTATATCTCTAAAAATGAACAATGATTAAGACTCAATGGTTAGAGAAAAGAGACTGAAAACTTTGAATGAATGTTGCAAAACTTGCAATGATATGTGTATGCTCTTGGTGTTGTGAATTTGAAGATCTCAATTAAGCTATTTATAGGCATATGAAACTTCATATTCAAATTTGAAAAGATTCACATGTCAAAGACAACATCATTCACTTTTAAAAAAATTCAAATAAAAGTTTTTTCTTTTTCAATTGTCAAAGACAACATCATTCACTTTTCAAAAATTTCAAACCTAATCTTTTTACTTTTCACATATGACAAAATGAGAATTATTTACTTTTCAAATTTTCCAAACAAAATCATCTACTTTTACATAAGTCAAAAAGAGCATCAATTACTTTTGAAAATATTCAAATAAAGCATGCACATGTGAAAGATGACAATCAATCATTTTTAATATTTTCAAAATTTAAACTTTTAATCATGTAATGCACATGTGAAAGATAACAATCAATCATCTTTCAAATTTCAAATTTAATTTTCAAAATATTCATGTACATGTGAAAAATGTATTTTAATATTTTATGATAAAATATTAATTTTGAACCTTAATCCTAATTTTAAATTTTTCAAGAGATGTACAACATTACTCTATGAGTTTTAATGTGAGTTTGTTCCCTTCTTGCTCATACTTGATTCCTTGATGTGTCTGACTCCATTGTGTAGACAACTTGAGTTTGAGACTCCTTTATTCTTTAAATTTGTTTATTATTATCAAAATTCATGTGTAGATATATAATTACATGAAACTTGAAACATTGGGTTTAACAATCCTCCGATTTTTTATGATGACAAATACTTGGTAGAACTTGAAACATATATTAATACTTAAGCTCTCCCTAAGAACGTGCATTAGTTTTTCAAGTAAAATTATAAATATAATTCCAAACATATATAACAAGTTAAGCAATTCAAACAATGTTAATATTCTAATATAAAACTTCTTCCCCTTTTGGCATCATTAAAAAGGATCCGCAGCAAATAAATAGACTGAAGAAAATAGTGTATTAGTAAAAACGGTAGATTTCCAAAAAATTGGAACCACCTATGACCCAATAAGTGTTACAAAGCCTTGAGCCAAAATCTATGAATTTAGTGCGGCTGGAGATTTAAAAAATTGTCTGATGTTATTGACAAATGGGATTGAGGGCTCTGAGTTTCCATGAAAAAGTGATCATTTTCACCCATCAGATACGAAAAAAAATCACATTGCTCCTTAACCTGGGTTCTGTTTTTCCATAACGATAGTATGGCTGAGCAATTCTCTTCCATAAATGTTCCAGACTTGAATCAGGAACCCTTTACGTATCAACCACCAATCTTCTCTCCTAAGGCCGTCAATACCATAATAGGAGAAGAGATCCGTTTTACTGGTACAACTGATTTTGAGATTGTTGCAGAATCAAAAATGCTCAGTACTCAATATGCTGCCTCTATTACAACCATGTCTCGAAGTGAGATTGATCATCTTAACAACCAAATATCTGAGTTATGACAGAAGCTTGCTAATAAGGATAGAGAGAATAAAATGTTAAAACAAGAAAACAAGGAGTTGAAAAAATTTGCAGATTGGTATGCTCATGATCTGCAACCACGAATAGAGGAGCTGGAAAGAGAGAGAGTTCATATACAAGGTCAACACGAGCATAGGTTCATCGTTTACGAGAAAAATAGAGACAGCTTACTGTTAATCTCGCTAGCTTAGCAAAAGCATATCTTGTATTTTTTGACTAAATAAGATTTGAAGAGATGATAGCTTGTCTTATTCTTTATGTTATCTCTATAAAATCAGTCTTAAAGTTCATTCAATTTGCATCAAATTTTATTCTCATCTCTATAACTCATCTACATTTCTTCAATCTTCTCGCTTAAGCTTTCAATTCTTTTCTCAATGGCTCATTCTTATAATATTCCTCTAGGTCCATCCATGAGGTATTCTACACCTCAATCTCATGTCCTTTCTGCAACTACGATTGATGTCATATTGCAGAAAAAAATAATAATTTGGCTAATAAGTCAGACTCCAATGCTATCTACGACTTGGTGAGTCTCGGGACTCGCTACTCCTCCTCTATAGTTACTTTTTCCAAGCGGCTACAAGCCAGAAATCATGAGGTTAAAAACCTTAAAGAACAAATTGTTGTACTTCAGGGAATTATTCAAGAGTCTCACACAAGGGAATGAATCATTTGGTAGAAGAATAAACAATTGAAATCCTTATTAGATTCTTCATTCCGTTTGCCAATTCCCCTGGATAAAGATGTCATGATATTGTACGAAAAGAATGAGCGTCTCAAACATGAGGCTAAGAACCTCAAGTTTATGTAAAAGTATTTATAAAAATTCTCTCTCTATTTTTGTTGACTCTGGTCTATTTTTTAAGAGATATTCATAGCATCCATCATACATATTTCTCTTCTAATCATATATAGTCTATCTTCTGGCAAAAGTTTTGTAAAAATGTCTGCTAACTGATCGTGGGTATTTGTGAACTCTAGTACTATATCACCCTTCTGCACATGATCTCGAAGAAAATGATATCTAATTTCAATATGCTTAGTTCTAGAATGTTGTATTAGGTTCTTTGAAAGATTTATAGTACTTGTATTATCACATCCGATTGGAATGTGATCATACATGAGTTTAAAATCTTCAAGTTGTTGCTTCATGTAAAAAACTTGAGTACAATTACCCGCAACAACATATTCTGCCTCAGTAGTAGATAATGCAACAAAATTCTTTTTACTAAACCATGAAACTAGTGTATGACCTAAGAAATGACATATTCCACTAGTGTTTTTTTGATCAATTTTACAACCAGCATAATCTGCATCTATGTAGCTAATTGGATCGAAAGATGTGTATTTAGGATACCATAACCCTACGTCAATTGTACTACTAAGATATCTAAGAATGCGCTTAACTGCAATCAAATGAGATTCTTTTGGAGATAATTGAAAGCGTGCACATAAACACACACTGAACATAATAACTGGTATACCGGCTGTCAAATATAATAAGTTACCAATCATACTTCGATATACCTTCGAGTCAACTAGCTTACCAGTTTCATCCTTATCGAGTTTAGTGGATAGACTCATTGGTGTTCTAATTTCCTTAGCATCTTCCATTCCAAACTTTTTGAGTAATTCCTTAATATATTTTAACTGATTGATGAATGTTTCATTTTTGCTTGCTTGATTTGCAATCTGAGAAGGAAGGTAAGTTATCACATCATACTCATTTCAAATTCTTCCTGCATACTTTTAGCAAAAACTTGGCACATATTTTTATTAGTAGCACCAAATATTATATCATCAACATAAATCTGAATCAAAAGAATATCATCATTTTTGTGTTTAATAAAAATATTTGTGTCGATTTTTTCTCTTGAAAAACCTTTTTCAATCAAGAAACTACTGAGTCTTTCGTATCAAACTCTAGGAGCTTGTTTGAGTCCATATAGTGTTTTTGTGAGTTTGAAAACATAATTTGCAGAAATATGATTTTCAAAATCTGGAGGTTGCTCAACATATACTTCTTCATTTATAAAACCACTTAAGAAAGCATTTTTAATATTCATTTGAAAAAGTTTAAAATCTTTATAACAAACATATGTAAGTAGCATTCGAATAGCTTCTAATCTTGTGACTGATGCATATGTCTCATTATAATCGATTCATTCTTCTTGATGGAAACCTTGGGCTAAGAGTCGAGCTTTATTTCTAGTAATGACTCTGGACTCATCTTTCTTGTTTCTAAAAACCTATTTTATTCCAATAATAGTATAATTTTTGGGTTTAGGAACAAGTGTCCAAATATCATTTCTTTCAAATTGATTCAGTTCTTCTTGCATAGTTAGAATCCAAGATTCATCAAAAAGTGCTTCATCAATATGTTTGGATTCAATCTGAGATAAAAAAGTAGTACGATTGCAAATATTTCTAAGAGATGATCGAGTACTTGCACCTCGTGAAAGTTCTCCCAGAATGTGTTCCATTGGATGATCTTTCACAAATTTTCACTGTTTGGTTGCATCTTGTATTAAATTTTGATGATCTTTCCTAATGTCTCCATATTGGACTTCCTCTATTGTGTTCTCTTTGTTGAGATTGAGACTTTCTGTGTTATTTATGCATCATGTTTCTTCATCAATTGATTTTTTGGAGAGTAGAGAATTATATTCATCAAATACTACATGCATAGATTCTTGTACAGTCAAAGTCTTTTTATTGAATACTTTATAAGTTTTACTATTAGTAGAATATCCAAGAAAAATACTTTCATCAGATTTTGCATCAAATTTGCCTAAATTATCCCTGTCGTTCAAAATAAAACATTTGCATCCAAATACATGAAAGTAACCAATGTTGGACTTTTTCTCGTTCCAAAGCTAATAGGGGGTTTTATCTAATTTAGACCTTAGCATAACTCTATTTATAATATAACATGCAGTACTTACCGCTTCGGTCAAAAAATAACTAGGCAAGTTGTTCTCATTGAGCATTATTCTTGCCATCTCTTGAAGAGATATAACCTCTATACTACTCCATTTTATTAAGGAGTTCAAGGAGTAGAGCAATTATACACAAAATCATTTTCATCACAAAAAATTTCAATATTTTTATTAACAAACTCTTTTCTCTATTATTTCGGATACTTGAAATAGTATAACCATTTTCATTTTGAATTATTTTGCATAACTTGGTAAAGACATTATGTGCCTAATTTTTATGAGTAAGAAAGGTGACCCAAGTATATTTAGAGATATTATCAATAATAACAAATGCGTAATATTTTCCTCTTAGACTTGCAACTCTATTTGGTCCAAAAAGAGTTGCAAGTCTTCTATGTTGGCATGACCTAGTCTTCTATGCCATAACCAACTAGTTTCATTTTGAACTGAAAAACAAATACCATCTTGTGAGACAATTTCTTCAAATTCGATTGTATAAACATTGTTACTTCTAAAAGCAATAAACAAACATTACAATCATGATCATTCAAAATAATGCATTAATCCATTTTGAAAGTAACTGTAAATCTTTTATCACATAATTGATTTATGCTCAAAAGATTATGTCGTAGATCTTCAATAAGTAGAACATCTTCAATTATGAGAGAAGATTCGTTACCAATTTTACCTATTTTCACGATTTTTCCTTTTGAATTGTCTCCAAATGTCACGTGTCCTTCTTCTTTAGATATAAGATAAAAAAAACTTAGTCTTGTCTCCCATCATGTGTCTTGAGTATCCACTATCTAAAAACAATTTGTTTTTACTTGTGGTGGACTTAATGCATACCTATAAAAATAATTAAAATGATTTTTCTTAATACTCAACTTCTTTGGGTCATTCATTTATTAGTATTAGAATAAATAAGATTTTTAGGTACCCATATGACCCTAATAGTTATTGTATTCTTTCTTCTAATAGGACAAACATGATAATTATGACCATTTTTATTACAAAAATTACAAATATCATGTGGCATATATGAAGAACTTGAGTGATTGTAATAGTATCTTTCTTTGACAAAATTATTTTTATGAAAAAAATTTTGAATACTGGACTTTGATGTAGAAGAATTATCAAATAAGTTTTTATAATGTTTGTATTTTTGTTTTGGCATGTATCCCAAGCCTGCTTTATCAAAAACACATCTTTGACTAACAAGAAGTTTTTCAAAATTTCTTTTTCCATTCATGAAGTTTTCAACAATATTTTCTAAATCAGTTATTTTATTCTTCAACTCTAGATTTTCATATTTCAAAACAATGTTTTATTTTCTTAAAACATTAATTTCATTTGTTAAAGAAGAATTTTTTTTTTTTCAAAGTAGTATACTTGATATCTAAATTTTCAAGTTCCTTATATACTTCTTCCAAAACATTTTACAACTCTTCATATGAAGGATTTTCAATATTATCAAGATTTGTTATCTCAAGGTCATCTTTAGTCATAAGATAAAAATTTGTTAATTTTTCATTGCTTGTTTCACTATATGAGCTACTTGAATCATCATCCCATGTAACTTTCATTGTTTTCTTACCCTTATTTCAATCTTTCTTTAGCAGAGGACAATCTGACTTGATATGTCCAGGCTTATTGCATTTATAACAAATTAAAAAGTCATTTTTACCTGAATCTTTTTTGGAAAACTTTTTGAAGGATTTCCTCGGATTAGCTTTATTTTTATTTAAGAACCTCTTAATTCTTCTTGTTATCATCGAAACTTCTTCATCTTTGTCGTCACTTTCCTCATCTTTATCACTTTCACTTTCATGAGGAATAACTTTAAGTGCTAAGCTCTTTTTTGACTTTCCTTCTTCTTCTCCTCTTCTTTTCAATGTGTACTCATGGATGGTAAATGACCCGATAAGTTTATTCACTTAGAGCTTCTTGAGGTCTCTAGTTTCAAGAATCGTTGTCACTTTTGATTCACAGCGTTTTGGTAGAGAGTTGAGAATTTTTCTTACTGTCTCCACCTTGGAATAAATTTTGCCGATAGCTGTCAAACTATTTATGATGTTAGTAAAACGAGTATACATATTAGAAATAGATTTATCATTATTCATCTTAAACATTTCATATTCATGAGTAAGAATATAAATATTTGATTCCTAGACTTGCGAAATTCCTTCATAAGTAACTTCCAAGTTATTCTAAATTTCTTTTGATGTAATAAAAGTCATTATTTTATTAACATTTCCATTGAGAGCATTATATAATAAATTTATAACAGTTAAATTCAATGTATAAAGTTTATCGTCTTCACAATCAAAATCTTTTTCTTCCTTTTTTACCTTTACTCTATCAATCACTTTTGTTGGGATATAAAGTCTATTTACAATGTATTTCCAGAATTCTCGACATTGAACCTGAAGAAATATTCTCATTTTAACTTTCCAAAATTAGTAATCGTCTCTACAAAAGAGTGAAGGCCGACTGCTAGATTGACCTTCACCAAATGAAGCTGCAATGTTAGCCATAAGATCGTAACTCAAAAGATAGTTAATCTTATTACAGAGCCCTTAATCTGATACCAATTGTTGCTTAGATGACTAACACAAGAGGGATAGTGAATTGGGTTGTATTTAAAAATTAACAATTATAAATCAAATATACAATATAAAATATATACAAAATACGAAGCAGCAATAAATATAAATAGTAAGGGTGAGAGAGAAACAAACTCAGTATGTTAACGAGGTTCAACCCCACTTCCTACGTCCTCACCTCAAGCTACCTCTTGAGAATTCCCAAATTTACTATTCAACCTCCTTCAAGTAGAGATAGAAACCAATTACACCTTTGAACAACATCGCTACAAAGGATCCATGTAGAACACCCTCTATACTTGCAATCACTTTACAAGTGGTGATTCAATTATTACTTGTGTATAACACTTTCCACATACACAAGGGTTATATACATCTTTTTACTGATACAAGAGCTGATAGTGGGTAGGTTATCAGAGAACATTCCTCAATGAGTGAAATAAGAACAATACAGTGCAAACTATATATCTCTCAAAATGAACAATGATTAACGCTTAATGCTTAGAGAAGAGAGATTGAAAGTTTTAAATGAATGTTGCAAAACTTGCAATGATATGCGTATGCTTTTGGTGTTGTGAATTTGAAGATCTCAATTGAGCTATTTATAAGCATATGAAACTTCATATTCAAATTTGAAAAGATTCACATGTCAAATACAACATCATTCACTTTTCAAAAAATTTAAATAAAAATTTCTTCTTTTTCAATTTGTTAAAGACAACATCATTCACTTTTCAAAAAATTCAAATAAAAGTTTCTTCTTTTTCAATTTTCAAAAACAACACAATTCACTTTTCAAAAATTTCAAACCTAATCTTTTTACTTTTCGTATATGACAAAATGAGTATTATTTACTTTTCAAAATTTTCAAACTAAATCATCTACTTGTTGTATAAGTCAAAAAGAGTATCAATCACTTTTGAAAATATTCAAATAAAGCATGTACATGTGAAAGATGACAATCAATTATCTTTAATATTTTCAAAATTCAAACTTTTAATCATGTCATGCATATATAAAAGATGACAATAAATCATCTTTTAAATTTTCAAATTTAATTTTCAAAATATTCATGCACATGTGGAAAATATATTTTAATGTTTTATGATAAAATATTAATTTTGAGTTTTAATCCTAATTTCGAATTTTTCAAGAGATGTACAACATTACTCTATGAGTTTTAATATGAGTTTGTTCCCTTCTTGCTCATTATTGGTTACTTGATGTGCTTGACTCCATTGTGTAGACAAGTTGAGTTCGAGATTCGTTTATTCTTTGAATTCGTTTGTTATTATCAAAATCCATGTGTAGATATATAATTATACAAAACTTGAAACCTTAAGTTCAGCATTCTTGATAAATGCCTAAAAGATTATTTGCGATGCTACATTGGATCAAAGCCAAAGAATTTGATTTTGTAGCTTTATTTTTTTGGCTGATTAGTGTTATAACACCACAATCCACTTCTCTTATGGGATGACTTCTTTTGAGGCATTGTGTGGCTATCCTTCCCCAAAGCTACTTTCTTGTTTTAGTTTTGCTTCTTATCAAGCTTAAGCTCAATAAGAAGCTCAAGTTTATGATCGCATTGTATGGCTAGCCACTCCCCCCCACCCCCTTCCCCAAGCTACTGTGTCTTATGTCTCAAGGACTATTACTAATGATTTTGTTGATTAACAACTTAAAACAAGAGAGGAGATTATGAGTTTGTTGAGGGAGAATTTACATAAGGCCCAACAGAGAATGAAGTTCTTTGCTAATCAAAAGGGAATTGAGAGAAGTTTTGAGGAAGGTGATTAGGTCTTCTTGTAGTTACAACCTTATAGACAAAAAACAGTTGCCTTGCACTATAATTTGAAATTGGCACCACGTTACCATGATCCTTTTAAAATCGTAGCCAAACTAGGAATTGTAGTATGTAAGTTTGACTTACCAACTTCATCAAGAATTCATCTAGTGTTTCATGTGTCATGTCTCAGGAAGAAGCTAGGGTAGCAAATTTCACCACTACCAACCTTACCACTAGTTGATCAAGATGGGACCATTCAACTAGAACATGAGGCCATACTAACCATACTGGTACATTTCCAGAAGATAGTTCTGAGAGTCCTCATGGAAGTTATGTAACTTTTACCCTCACCTTGTGGGCAAGGTTTTTTGAGGAAGAAATATTTGCTACAATATTGTGGTCAAGGCTTTTTCAAGTTGGGGTGAGTGTTATGGGTATGGTAAAAACAACAGTAGTTAGTTCATGAAGAAGAAAAAGAAAAAGAAGGCAAAACACAATGTTGAAGATTTAGTGAAATGGAGTGTTTCAATTCTTGTATATGTGTTAGTTAAACAATGCGTTTTGTATTGTTCATGAAACAGTAGGAAACATGAAGTTTTAATCTTTCTTTAGTTTTGCTTTTTAATTCTTTCTATTGGTATAAAAGGAGAGGGAGAGGATGATCAAACTATCTAGGAAGTTTATGATCAAATGTAAAGTGAAGGCCGGATTTTCCTCGAATTAAATCTCAATAAGAAGCTTAAGATCCATTTTCTCTCTTTTCTTGTTCTACTTTTCAGTTCTCAAGAAGATACATAACACAAGTGAAGAGAAATAATAGTTGTAACCAGGGCTAACCAAAACTCGAAAAATCCAACTCCGACAAAATGGAGTCAGAGTTAGATTTTTTTTTTAATTTCTCAGTCGGAGTCGAGGTCGGAGGTGTCGCTGGATCGACTTTGACTGCGACTTAGACTTTGAATCCGACTCTGATTTTGTATATATGTTATAAAAATATGTATTTATGTATCTATGCATTTGTCATAAATACTAGTATAGTTGTATAGTTATATAACTAGAACTTATATAATTAAATTTAATAATATACTAGTATGAGCTAATTATTATAAAATAACATACTTATACAATAATATAAATAGACTAATGATACTTTAGGATACGTAAGCATCATAGTATTATTATCATACATAATCAATTACAAAAATAATTAGACACTAGTATTTAAATAAGTCTAGTATAATAAGTTAATAATACATATACTAATTTACTAAAATATTATAACATGTAATTAGACATTAGAAACTCTAGTATATAATTAAGTTAGAAATAAGTTAAAACATTAGTATAATAACATGTAATACAAATGTATAATAACATGTAATATTAATATATAATAACATATAATTAGACATTATAGTGTAACTCTTGTATAGAAATAAATTAGGCACTAGATATAGAAATAACTAATAAGTCTAATATAATAAGTTAATAATACATAATACTAATTTACTAAAGTATAATAACATGTAAATAGACACGAGAAATAAGTCTAGTGTAGAAATAAGTTATAAAAAAGTTAGACACTATTATAATATAATAACAAGTAATATTATAGTATAATAACATGTAATTAGATACGAAAAATAATATGTAATATTGTAGTATGATAACATGTAATTAGATACTATAGTATAGGTCTAGTAAAAAATAAATTAGATATTAGTATAGAAGTAAATTAGTAGTAAATGATTTAATTTTTTGAAAATTTTGAAATTTGAAAGCTCACAAAAAAATATTTTTTAAAATAGGCTAATAGCTTATTTGGGATTGCAGTGGGAGGTCTAAAAAAAGCGGCAGAATGGTTTAAAGTGCTTAAATAACAAAATTTGTCCGTTTGGTATTTTATATTAAAGTACTTTTAAATCAAGAAAAAATAGAAAAACACGTTTCACCAAAAGCATCAAAATGATACTTTTTGTCAGAAGCACTTTGAAAAAAGAAATCCCTATTTCATCGTGTTATGTACATTACAAAATAGCCCTCATCATTTTTAACACAATGACAACTTTGCCCTCTCTCTCTCTCTCTCAGCCTTCTTCCCAAGAAAACCTTCAAGGAGCAGGGGACACCGTCGACCAAAACCCACCGAATCTTCTGCCTCAAAGACTGATTCCTCAAACTTTTCATCATTTTCCAAACTTTCAGATCGCACTGAAGCCTTCAACTTGGCAAAACTAGCTCCAACACCAAGACCTATGCCATTACCCTTCCTAAGAAAAGGCTTTGAATCAACATTCTTTGGAGATTTCTCATACGAGCTATGATCAATTTGCTCTCTATCAAATTTTAGTGGAGCTAAACCGGAGTTGTCAAAGCTCATAGGGGACAAATCCTTAAACTCTACTTGATTACCAAAGCTTTTTCTCAAGATATGGGACTAATGTGGCTTCTCTTCCTTGGCATTTGGTACATCTTCATTGGTACTCTAGAAGAAGGCTTTGTGCTTTCTTTCCTAAAATTCGAGAAGTTCGGAACTGACTGCGCAAGAAGATTTTCTTTCCTAAGTCTCCAGATTTACTGGGTTAACTGCCTACTCAAAGATTGGATTTTATCATCACCAAAAAAAGTGAAGAAAGGTATGAACAAATTTATGTTAATACCCATTCTGATTGATTCTCACGTATTTTCCGTCCTACTGAAACTCTACCTCTTTTCATACTCTATTTATACACCACCTATGACTGAGTTCGGCGGAGTGTAGCAAAATAAAAAAAAACCCCTTATCTTCCATTCGATGGTATTGCAAATTGTGTGGACTGTGCATGCATTTGGTGGTATTTTCATTTGTGCAAAGCGAGTTATAATCATTCATTCACAGTAGGCTGGAATCCATGTATGTTGTGATTGATATTATTTATCATTTATTTGTGATTTTTGTTTGGTGTTGATTTTCATTTGGGATATTGAGTTTGTGCTTGAGTTATTGGACGGTTGGAAAAACTTTCAGGCAATAGAAAAGGGTTTTAGAAACAAATATAGAAGAAGAGTGTTTTTCTGAGAACCTAATCACAGGATTAGAGAGAGTGAGCAGTCACATTATTTTGGTTATTTTGATAAAACCAACTCTGGTTCCTTTAGAGGTAGACATCAATATATTAATTTAGGATATGGGATGGAAGAAGAAGAAGAATATGAGAGACAGGGAAGCCCTGTAGAGGTAAATGTTTTTGATAAAATTCAGTTTCCAACATAAACTTAAAAAAAAAGAAAAAGAGAGAGAGATAACGACTTACAAAAAATAGGAAAAAAGTTACTATCATTATTTATGAACTACTCATGCTTTTAGCAAAACACTAACAAATATTGTTTTTTTTTAGATTCTCAAAAGCATTAGTGTCTATATTGGTTTTTATATACAATATGTAATTCTGAGATTCCGGTAGGATCTAGTTCTGTAACTTATTTATTTGTGATGGCTACTTATTTGTAAGCGTTAAATTGTAGGCTATTTCTTTTGTTTGTGATCATTTTGAAAATAAGTTAGCTCTATCTATATACTACAACCAAACCAACCTGCTACTGGTTGGCGGACCTTTCTGGTTTTTCAGTTTGGGCAGTGATAATGTGGATCATTTTGAGCAAGAGGTTATTCAAATGGACCTTCAATCAATCTACTTTAATAGTTTATCTAAGTTTTTAATCATTTAAGCCAAAACTACATATGCATCCATTAGATTATGAACAAATGAGAGATGTTAATATTTTTAATACATATCAAATATAAATTTTGGGTTGGCTAGGTTCTTTTGGTTCATGAAAATCCAAACCTGCCAAACCAACATGTGACAAGAAAATCCAACCCAAACATGTTGGGTTGAGTTGGGCTACGATGGTTGATGGTTTGAATGCACACATGAACCCAACTTTACTAAGTGATTCTGGAAAGAGTGAATTGCTCTTTGAATTCATGTTTGGTCATTTGCAGTAGACAAAAACAAGGAACTCCTATAATTGGAATTATACCAATGAACAAAACAAGAACAACATAATCAAACTAGACAATGCTTAATGCTCTTGCTATCTATTTTACACTTTATAGAAAAAGTTACCATCATTAATTATGGACACTAATGCTTTTGAGAATTTATGTAGTAATGCTTTTATTGAATGGGCGCCTATAAATACTTTTCACATGGGAGCCATCCTTTAGCCTTTATTCATTTATGTTCTACACCCAATGGATTTTTGCATATTCAGAAACTTTACAATGCAATAGGGACTTCTACAGCTCTACTATTTCAATTTTCTCAGCATAATTCTTGTTCACAGGGAAGGTGTCAAGATTGCTTCTCTTAACTTACTTCCTTCTATACTTTTCAGCATATAACAAACATGTCTAAAAGAAATAAAAAATATGTTGTTGCGGCCACACAAATGCAAGATAGTCGGACAATGAGATTAATTTGGACAGATAAAATACTAGAGGATTATGTAGACATATTTGTTAGTGAGATTTATGCCGATAATCATCCAGGAACCCATTTTAATAAGATAGGGTGGAAAATGTGGTTAATAAGTTGAGCGAGAAAATTGGTAAAAATTTTTGTTATAAACAACTAAAGAATAAGTGAGATAGTTTAAAAAATGATTGGAACATGTGAACGAAATTGGTAGGAAAGGAAACTGACCTTGGATGGGATCCGGTGAAGAAGATAATTGAAGCTACGGATGAGTGGTGGAAAAAAAGTTACAAATACTTTGTTTTCACCTATTTATTTCTTCTATATAATTAGTTAATATTTGCTATTACCGATTACATTGTACCCATATATAGGAAATTCTAGAAGTGGCTGAGTTTCATAATGCAAGTTTAGCTCATATTTCCAAGTTTAATATACTGTTTAGGGGCATAACTGCCACTAGTGAGGGAGCTTGGGCCCCATCCTTTAGATTGGGTTTCGAAGATGTGGTAAGATTTGATCAGGATAACAATATATTGTTAGAGGTAGAAGAGATTGATAACTCGGATGATGAACCTGGTGATATTCAGGCTGATTTAGACACTTAGACGAAAGAAAATAAACGGGTTAGTCCTGCAATCCAAGATAGGAAAAGGAAAAAATGAATTCAAACATTTGATCAACATTTTACACGTCTTTGTGATGTACTTGAAAAGCGGAATACAACATCATCCTCCGATAAACCTAGCTGTAGCATTGATGAGGTTATGATTGTTGTACGGGAGTTAGCTGAGATAGAAAATGACTGAGTTTTTTAGGGATGCAAGTGAGGTACTCCTTACGAAATTACATAGAAAAATGTTTATTGCCCTAAAAGACTGAACATTTCAAATTGATTTTGTTAAACAAATGAAAAATAAATAAATCAATAATGACTATCATGATCTTATTTTGGGAATTCGTTTTTATTTTCTTTTCCAAATGCTTTGTAATAAACTATTTTAAAGGTTGTTGAGACTTAATTTTTTTTATTATATTTTTTGGGTGAATTTTTACAATATTTTATTTTATTTTTATTGATGCTTGTTCTTAATCATTGCGTCTTTATTATTTGTTTTTTTTTTTCATATTTTTATCTTTTTACAAACATGGAGAATAATGGTTACGATATTGAAAATTATACAAGTGATATCGATAATGGTGAAGAAGAAGAAAAAGAGAATGATATTGGCTTTATGATAGCATTACAATTAATGATGGCTTCTAAATATTACACAACAAATATGTTAAAGGAAACTTGTAGGACCTCTCCGCATATAGGTCATAAGTTTGTTATGGAGATTCTAAATGATCATTATGATAGATGTCATCAACAATTTAGGATGGAAAAATATGTATTTCATACTTTATGCAAAGAGTTGAATGGAAGATATAACTTAACTGATACTCGAAACATAACTATCGAAGAAATAGTTGGAATTTTCTTGATTACATTAGATCATGGGTTCAAGAATATAAAGGCCCAAGAAAGATTTCAACATTCGGGAGAGACCATTAGTAGGCATTTTAATAGTGTATTAATAACTGTTTCACAAATGGCAGTCGACATTATCAGCCCCACTGATAGGAAATTTAAGGATGTTCCAAAAAATATTCATGAGATGAATGATATTGGTCATACTTAAAGATTGTATTAGAGCTATTGATGGTAAGGGTGTCAAATCGTGTTAACGAGTCGTGTTCGTATCGTGTCAAAGTATGTATATCATACTATATAGGTAAACCCTAACCCGACCCGTTAAGCTTATTGTGTCAAAATCTCAAACCCTAACACGACCCATTAACATAACGTGTCGTGTCGTGTCAACCCGTTTTGACCATTAGTAAATATTACTAAATATGTTGACACGACACAATACGATCCGTTTCAAACCGTTTATGTAAATGGGTTGAATAAGTCTGAAATTAACCTGTTTAACTTAATTAAATTTAATATAATTTTCTATAAATGTTAAAATCACAATATCTATAAAAATTATAAAACTAACTACAAGTCCAAAATTACAATCTAAACAATAAAAATATCGAAATTAAAATTCTAACAATTTTACGTTTGGGTAGAAGGGTATAATTGTAATTTTAACTTTTTTAACGTATCATAACGGGTTATAACAGGTTGACCTGTTATCAACCCGTTAAGCAATCGTGTCTAAACAGGTCAACCCGTTTTGACCCGAACCCATTAAAACTAAACTCTAACCCGCTATTATCGTGTCGTGTTCGTATTGGGTTAACAGGTCGTGTAACATATTGCCACCCCTAATTGATGGAACCCACGTGCCAGTTATTATATCTCTAACAAAACGAATTCCATTTATTGGTAGAAAATGCATACCTACTCAGAATATCATGGCAGTTTGTGATTTTCATATGCATTTTACTTTTGTTTGGGTTGGGTGGGAAGGTACTGCACATGATACACGTATTTTTATGGAAGCTATTCAGAATGAGGAATTGCACTTTCCACATCCACCTAAAGGTTTGAATTTAATGAGAATGACATTAATGAACTTTAATAAGATAATAAATGATTTTTATATTACTTTTAATTTATTATCCTAAATTGTATGCAGATAAATATTACTTGGTAAATGCTAGATATCCTCATATGAATGGATACATGGGGCCATACAAAAGGAAACGATATCATCTACCAGATTTTCGTCGTGGTCCTCAACCAATGGGTATGCGTGAAATATTTAATCATGCACATTCGTCGCTTATATGCACTATTGAGAGAACATTTGATGTTTGGAAAAATAGATAGAAGATATTAGATTATATGCCAAATTTTCCATATCACAAGCAAGTTAAAATTGTTATGGCATATATGGCTTTTCATAATTTTATTAGAACTCATGTATTAAAGGATATTAAGTTCAAGCCATACTATGACGATGATGATTATCTACCTCCTAGAAGCATGGAGGATGAAGAAGAAGAAGATTACTCAAGCATGTAACAATCAGAGATATCCTGTGAAAATATTATTGATATTGAGCGTGATTATATTGCTCTTTCACTTATGCATTGTTGAAAATTTTTTTTTTCCATTATAATTACTAAAAAATTTATTTGATTATTTTCGTTGTTATTTTATTATAATATTTTATTTCTATCAAGAATATACCATTTTGTGTCATTTCTACCTCAAAAAATACTTTTTAAATTTATTTCTAAACAAATTTAATATATTTAAAAGAGCTTTAGACATACGGAATCTAAATAGAAAATAGTTTTTTAATAGTAAAATTTATTACATTAAACTCTAAACTATAAGCCTTAAGTTCAAACTAATATTTTCTATCACAACTCCTAACATGCACCAAACATTGAGATTTAAAAAAAAAAAAAAAAAAGGTGAAAGTCTACACTTGATTCCGATCTGACAACTCTATTATGCTCCAACAAGTTACAGTCGGAATTGGATCAAAGCCTACCCAGGTCGGATTTCAGATTTGAACTGTCAGAGTCAGAGTCGGCTTCAAACTAAGTCAAGCTGACCAATAGTCGTAGCCCATCAGCCATCACGAGCCCAAGGTCTATTTCCCTTCTCAGCCCCTTACTTAGGGTTGTCTTCCCCGATAGAACATAGATTCCTCTCAACTCCTCTTCTGTCGGCGTGTTACAAAATGTTCAAATCATATTCCTTATATTTATATTCCAAATGAGTGCTTGTTTTTTAGAAAGATTATAAAAAATTATTCTATAAATTTACGTAATTTAAGTCGTAAACTTTATTTATGATTTTCATCTCCTATCACTATCTTCAATTTTTGCCCAATTATGGTGAATGACAACGACAGCCACAAAAGTTTATCTTTGCTTCTTACACGTCGGCAAAAGATATCCGCCGAAATTTATGATTATAAGATACGATCTTGTAAGCTTCTGAGCTTCTGTGCTTCATTTTTCTGCAGAAATTTAGCCTCTTATGTTTCTTTTTCTTTCCTGAAATTTGGTTGGTGACAATTTGCGAATTGTGTTATTTTACAGTATCATGTATATAAGGGGCTCTGATAAGGTCGTGTGGTTTTAGTATGGGAGCAGACATTCTGTTCAGTTTGATGTGATGGGCATTCACATGAGAGGGATTGGGAGTGTTTGTTTGGTTTCGATGTTTTCACTAAAAGCTTTAACAAATTGGATTGAACAATGCTCAACTACCAATTCAGGTTTTGAAGTCTGAACAAACAACTGAGTTGCAAATCATTTTTAGTTAGTGATATGGAAGCTTGTATGGGTTTCTTGGATCGGTTCGACCCCGACATCTTGTTGAAGATTTTTACGTATGTGGATGATCCATATGATCTTGTCCGTGTCAGTTCTGTCTCACGATCTTGGCGACATTTTGGTGAGCTGAAACTGTTAATTTTGTTCAATTCTGAACGTGATAGACTCAATTTATATTGCTCATAACCCCAATTTATTTAATGGTCCAAGTTATTCAAATAGGTTTTTCTCTTCAGTTAGTGGTTTTAGCAGACTCTACTAAATGGAATCATATCAATAATATAAGTTAATATTTACGTGAAAAAAATTGGTAGTACTTGTTACTTCGCTCAAGTATAAATAGACCATTGGCTCATTTCAGGCCTTGTTAAGTAGGTGATGTACTAAATTAGGAGTGGGGACATTTTAGTGAGGTGTAAGATGGTAGACAGCAGATGGATAAAGGGTGTTATAATTATTACTGAACTAGATTAGGAGAGGAGACATTTTGGTGAAGGTGTAAGATGTTGGAGAGCATGGTAATGGGTGGGATAATATTTACTTGATAGGATAATACGTAGTTATCACTCATGAGGGGAAAAAGAAAGAAAAGAAATTGAGAGCCAGTCTTTCCCTCTGCCCATAGAGTCGTCTGATTACAGGTTTAACATGGTAGGTAGCATGTTATGTTGTGTTAAGCTTAGGATGAGATCCTTTGGTTGATATGTAATATTGCTCTCAGTTCTTGTGTTACATCAATTTGATAGTTAAAGAACTCTGTTAGCTCAGTGGTAAAAACATGCTCAGTCCCTATGTGATTGAACTGAGAGGTTTGAACTCAATGATCTGCAGTGATTGCAAATGGTCTTTGGAAGCAGTTATGCTTGAGAAAGTTTTCTCAGTTATCTAGAGTTACCCATGTTGTTGAATTGAACAAGTGCTGGGCAGTAGATGCTGTACAAGTTGGATCTAGCCATTCGAAGGAATGGGAATATTTGGAAAGGGATGATAGGGCCTATGCCCTTTTAGCTCGAGCTTCTACAACATTTATTGATAGGGATTGCATTTCGAAAGCAATTAGTGCATCCAGCACTGATAACTATCCAGAGGAAAGTATTTATAATACTCTCCATCCAGCAAATAATGTTCGATGGAGAGCTTCATACTGGTCAAGTAAAGGACAAAGTAATCCTGCAGTGCCTGAGACACTAGAATACAAATTGGTTGATGACTTCTGTGTTATTACTGAGATCAATTTACGCCCTTTCCAAGGTATTTTGTTGATGTAAACTATGCGTTCTTCCTCTTTGTACTGACTTTTAAGCATCTTTCGATGATGGTGATGTGATATGTTAATTTGTCCAGTTTACTTTGAGGAGGGTTTACCAATATGTTCGGCCAAATCTGTGCGCTTCCGAATGGGACATCCCAAAAGCCCCACAGATTCAGGGAATGATCTCCCTGGTTACTCATTACCTGATTCTGCTGATGACAAGTTCGTATGGACCTACACTTCACAAGAATTTCCAATGGCTCGGGTGTGTTTTAGTACTACTTTCTTTAATTTATAAAGTTTTTTCAATTCTGTTTTGGTTTCTGAGGTGACAGGATTGTTAGGGATTCGGGGTGTTTATTTTATTACAACCGTTAAGGAGCTCAAGTGCAATCTTTTGCAGGCATTGCACTGTTATCACATAGTTTAAAAACTGGAATTTGCTTTGCCAGCGAAAGTTAAAAGGCAATATTTCTTTTCCTGCAAAAGCTGATTTTCCTTTGATTTTAGCATGAAGATAGCAAAAGCTTGTTATAGTATAACCGGTTTTGAGCACCTAAACTTCCCTGAGCTTGAAACCAACAGCAATAAAAGTCACATTAAGAGTCCTTCCATGGTAACTGCCTCCTCTTATGAAAAACGCCCTCCCAAACTTATCCAAAGAATAAGAACGAATTTTCATTTGAGGGAAGTGGATGGGTCTAAGATAACTTAGGAGCAAACGAGTTAAGATTTGTGGGATTATACTCATAGACATTTTCTAAGTTTTTCAGTTTTAAAGATTACTTGGGCTTATAATAAAGTTCTGTAGTCACTTTCACTTTCATGCAGTTTTCCATGTTCTGTCTTCAATCCCTATCTGAATAATGTAATTTTTCTCTTGATCTTATTATTGTTTTACAAAAATTTCTGTAACTACTTTGTCATGAACAGGAGAGTCACTTGCAGAAGTTCAGGCTTCCAGAACCTGTTCTTTGTGTTGGTGGAATTTTGCAGATTGAGCTGCTTGGTAGGGTTCAGAGATGTGAAATTGATGGCTTATACTATATCTGGTTTGTTCATATTACTCCTTTTACATGAGCCTTATTATTACTCGTTTGCAATTATGCTATGGATGGCATGCTAAGCCCATGAAATGCTAATTTTCCTGCTTTGCTATGTACAAATAAAATCTGTTACATACAACCATTTATAGCTTAAACAAGTAAAAAAATGGAGTATTCAAATAGTGTTTTATATGATCTCATTTCTTTTGGTTCATAGAAATAACTTTTGTGAATAAGTCTCTTTCCTATCACAAGTTGGTTTCTTGGCTTCCCTCCTCCTATTTGACATGTCTGTCAAGTAATGCTAGGTACAAGTCTCAAAGAGACAAGCTCCATACAAGTCCTTTGTCAAAAGTGGATCCCACTGATAAAGAATAGTTTTTTTACACTTTTTTTTTAGGTGGGGTCCACGTTTTTATAAGGGCTTGTATAAGACTTGTCTATTTGAAGCTTGTATAAATAATTTCTTATATCTGAAAATCTGGGAGATTTATTTTCTTCCACATGTTGAGAGTTTTTAGTAGAAGCCATGCTTTTGTTAATATAATTTTATTATTTATCTTTATTTTTACATTCCTTTTTAATACTTTATCTTAATATTAGCATAAGCTTACTTCCCCCCAAAAAACATATCAGCCTAACCTTTTATCAGCAAGGCTGGGGCTCGACTAAACTGACACATGCCTAGAACTAGGTTCTGTGGGTTTCTTCTAATGCTTGTACATCCAGCCTTGCCCTCACAAATATCTTACTTAATGAAGTTGGATGTGGATCTTACTAAAGGAAAAGGATAGACATACAACCCTTTTACAACCTTTTCTACAACTATATTTTAAATTATGGGCATTTTTGTACAGTAACTAATAACAAGTAACATCACTCTACATAAATACACTCATTTTAAAATATGGTTGCATAAAAAGTTGTAAAAATAGTTGTACATGTATCATTACTCAAAATGTCGAGGCAAACCTCCAAAGTGATATCGGGTGTTCCAATCCTCTTGTTTCGCTAGCAAGACTAAAGACAGGAAGTTTAATGTAATTTATAATATGATACGCTTTATTGTAAATTGCAGCATATCTTTTGTTCAAGTTTTGGGGAGGCCCTTATCTCCAGCGTTCGGTGTAGAAATTCTTGAACCATGTGGGAAGTTTGTCTTGAAGATTAAGAATGACAGGCCATTTGAGTTACAGGCCCAATCAAATCATACCGGCACCGGCTCAGTTGCAGAGGCATCTTAGAGAATTGCAGCATATTTCATATATTGCCAATATGTTGCACGGAAATGGAAATTTAGTTGTTAATATTGATGAATCTGAAATGGATGAGGGTGAAGAGGAATATCTTCTCTGAATTTGTTGTATGTCTTCCCCTCCCACCCTTTACGTATGAAGGATTAAAAGCCCCTAGCTGATTCCAATCATGCTCACTGTCGCATTACAGCCACATCTTATGTTCCAATTGTTTCACTCAAAAGGACTTACTCTTGTTTATGAAAAAATTTCCAGAATACTTGCTCCTACATAGGATATAAAATACTATCATGCATCATAGATCAATAAGTATGTATAATTACAAGTAAATCCACGGTATACAATAAGCCGACATAATCGTGCAGTTAGGTCGAGGATGAGATTGCAAAGATTACACTGCTAGTGGGCAAATTGCTTAAAGCTCATACCAAGTTTTGATCTCATACAAGTCTAAATAATTATTTAGACAACATTGAAGCTCATTGAGGAGATGTTTGTTTGTCTTCTCATGTTGCCTTGGACTTGGCCGGCGATGGAAGCAACTGCATAGCAGAAACCAGAAGTCTAAATCAGCAAAAATTGGATGATTTGCAACCACTAATTGCTAGAGATCAAGCTTGGCAAATCTGTTTATGCCATTGAAATCAGACCTTGCTCCCCCAATGAAAAAGGCCAATACTAAGGTCTTGTCATCCAATCATCACTATCTTTTAAATTCATGTAATTATCTTTTTGTATATATATTTTACAGCTGAGTTACAGCTGCCATAGTTAAACAAATGAACATGGGTTTCTGAATAGAGATTGGCAAGTACCTGGTAACAAGAGATAAGGGAGCTAACAAATCCAAAGGCTCCGGTTACACGGGGACTAACTTTCTTGGGTGCCAATTGAAGCAGCCCAACAGCTACTACAATATCCATGCCTGCTTTGATTAGGGCCAGAGACCTCTCGTTTGATTGTTCAAGTTTGGCACGATATTGCTCATTCTGCATTCACGGATGACCAAAGCATATTGGGGGAGAAGGTAGGTTGGAACAGTAAAATGAAATTGAAAAAGAAAAAATCTGATAGGCAATTCATCCTACAAGAGCACAGTAAACATACTTGATACTTATCACTGTTATTAAGATCCCTTCGCAACTTCTTCATTGATGCAGAAAGCCTTCCAAGCTCCCCAATCTGATATTAATCACTCATGTTATTGAGATTCTTTTTCTTTTTGATCTTTTGTTGGGGGAGAGGGTGCAGAAACCAATGGATAAGGACAAGTGGACTGGAACAAACCTCAACCAAAGTGCTACAAATTGAGGAACCCATCCAACAATAGAGAGAGATGCGGCCACTCAGGTCAGTCAGTTCCTTGTTCTGTAACAAACAAAATATTTAAACTTCTTCTTGCAAACTTATTCACAGACGCCAATATAAAACACCAGGAACTATGAAAGAAAGAAAATTTGCATTCCATACCTTATAAATTCCCGTTCTACCAAGCCACACAAGTTGATCAAGAAACAAGAAAGTTGACAGTAATGCATTTTTGGACTGTAACAAGCATTAAAACAGGGTCACCAAGAAGACAAGTAAGAACAACATCTTAGCGGCAGGATGAACAATCTCAATCATACCTTTCCTAGCAAAATAAGAGTGAGGGGAGTTCCTGGCGCAGTTGGACTGATAAGAGCATGCAAGTCATTGACAAACTGTAAATTGACAGAGTGAAACATTAGATTTTACATAAATTAAACATACTGGGTAGCAAGATGAATATAATATTTCTTTGCAAAGCTAAGTGTCTCTTTGTTTCCATTCCAGTACTAGGAAAGGAGATAAATACAACAAGAAGGCTCCCCTAACTTCAAATAATATTCTCTCTCCTCTTGCAGTTTCCAGGAACCAAACAAAGCATCAATACTCTAACACAACTTACTTTCATCTATATAATAAATAAACAGGTAGGAGAAAAAACACTCAGAAAATTCTTACTAAGATCGAAGTACTAAATTATGCAACAATTCCAAATGAACTAATCAAATAGGTAGAGTTGGTTCACATAGTGAAGGCTAACCTTGAAAAGACGGAAAACCTTCCGTGCCAAGGTGGTTGATTTGTCAACATTCTGGGCTGTACCAGGCTCTCCATTACTCAAGAATTTGGAACCATATTGTATTGCACGGCATATCTTGTCCCTGGCTTCTGCCTTGTTCAAATACAAAACAATAAGAGCTAGTTCTGCCCTAGTTGCATCCAGTGTACTCATCTTTTACGCTGGATAATCCTGTAAAATCAAGGTCTGGTGAACTTCACTTTAAGTGATCAATAAAATGAAGAATGACACTAGAAGGCATCATTCCATGAAATAAACTCAATCTTCAAATGAAAATTGCAGTAATGCATAAAAAACAGACTACTAATAGCATTTAAGTCTCAGTAAACACTGCATGAAGGCATGTCCCAACAAATCTTTCCACAGAAATCACTTGGCCAACCCACTGCGGGAACATTTTATACTCTTATCCAAACTCAGAAATCAATTAAAGGCATCCAATCTTATGCAATATATAAAAATGGAAAACCAAAAACACTCCTGCATAATTAGTGATATAAATGCATGATGATTTTAGCTTTAATCCCCACTTTAGGCCCTGTTTGGATTGGGAAAGTATCTTAACCTATCTCATCTCATCATTACGATTTTTTCAAATTTCTACACAAAATATAATAAACAATTCAACTTTTTCAAATCTCAATTTGACTCTTTCAAATTCTAAAACAATAATAATATTAAAAAATAATATTATATTCAACTTTTATCTTTCATCTAAAAACATCTCATCTCATCTCTTAATCCAATTCAGCCAAGACAAACCCATTTGGAAGGCTAGTTGCAGAGAGAAGCTAAGAATAGGAATGAATCAAACACCGACATCTCAATAAATTTCAGTTTTCTTCTATTTTCCTTCATTTTTCCACAAGCCAAACAGACCATAAATCACAAAAAGATATACAAACGACTTGACTTCAACAAATGAATTTCCCCAAATATCTCCACTACCCATTTCCACACTTTCAACAATCTACAATAAAAAGAAGTACCCATCGGAAACCAAATAAAAACACGGTTGAAAAAACCACAATATTTAACTCTAAAAAACTCACAAACAGGCTGAAAATAATATATAAAAAACAAATATATTGCATAGAAATTCAATACCCAGCTGAAAATTCAAATTTCGTGCGTGGAAACAAATCCAAATATTATTGAAAGACAAAATCTTTCATACAGAATTTGCTGCCAGTGGAGTTCTATGAAAGACTGGGGGCTTGTGAATTCTAGAGGGAGAGAGAGAGAGAGAGAGAGAGAGAGAGAGAGACCGAAGGACGTGCTCGATGAACTGGCCTCGAAAAGAAGAATCAACCTACCGTCTCTAAAAAACTCACAGGCCTTCTCCTCCTCTTTGCTCTATGATAGGCTCTGATAGAGGCTTGCTTGGTCCTCTGCTTCCCATAACAAACAAACAAAAAAGCATCCAAATTTTCTCCCATATACCTTTTGTGGAACGTAAATTGAAGTCCCGACCCTCGGATGATCAACGTGGAACCACCTCTTCAACTCATTATCTGAACCGTTTGAGTCGTGATCTTGTGGGACCAGAGATTACAGGAGGACACATCTCGACGAAGAGAATGATTGACTGAGGATGATTTCGGCGTGTGTCACAGTGATTATTGCCTTATCTGGGTTTTTAACACTGCTGCTGCTTGGGACAGATAATGTTGCCCAGACAAGCACTGCGTGCATAGTAACAGAGTTTTCGGCCTTGCACGCAACTACCAGGAATTCCTTCGTCGATTATTGAATTTTCTTTATTATTTTTTTTATCCATGTTGTCGTAAAATAACTATATAAGCCAAGAAGACATTTGGACAAAGAAATTAGGAAAATATGTACTGGTGGGCGTGTGTGCATAGAGGTGATCACTTTGAACTCCAAACACATCATGTTTAAGGAATGAAATATTCATACATGCAAAAAATCTTGCATTACATATTTGACCGTTGTTACTGACAGTTAGTGTATTTATATTTATTTTTTAAAATTAACAGTCTCTGTAACAGAACTCGACATTTGACCGTTGTTAGTGACCGCTAGTGCATTTATATATTTTTTTAAAATTAGAAGTCTCTGTAACAGGCCTCGACATTTGACCGTTGTTAATGACCGCTAATGTATTTATATTTATTTTTTTAAAATTATTGGTCACTGTAACAGAACTCGATATATATATATATATATATGAATCTTGAAGATTGCACATGATTATTTGGACAATATTATTAGATTTGTTAAAATCTGACCACTTAATTTATATTCTAATAAGTATTACTTAAAAAAAATTTAAAATAATCACAGGTTGTTTATTAAAAAAACACCTACAAAGAAATAATTTGAAGATCTAACATTTTTATAAAAGAAAGTCCTTCAATCATGATCTCCTTTAAAATCCTAACCGAAACGTTCAATGTAGCATATCACCTAGGAAGCAGCTAGCACAAGGCATACCAATTAAAGTTTAGGTTTTTTTTTTTTTTTTTTTTTTAAATAACAAAATAAAAAGAAGAATAAGGCCTCGTTTGGATATACATTTTTGGATATACAGCTTAAATGAGATGAGATATTTTAAATAGTAATAAAATTTTTAAGTTAAAATGAGATAAAATAGTTTATAAAAAAAAAGTCTATTTGAATAGTGAGATGAGATAAGATAGCTTTTAATTTTTGGAATTTGAAAAAAGTGTGGTCTCACTGTTTTATAGAGTACCCGAATTGTGCATTGTTCATATTGTTCACATCAGTTTGGTACTATTTATGCACTATTTTTATCAATTTTTACTGTTTATTTAAGTGAATATTTTCAAATTTTAATGAATAAAATATTACTTTTGGATAGTCAAAATTATTGTACGGTAAACTCTAAATAAGATATTTTTATCTATACAAGATAACCATACTGGCCTAGATACCTAGAAATATTTCAAAAGATGGTTAAGCAGGAGGAGATATTTCTAGATAATTCAAAGAGACTTTTTTTATTTTTTATTTTTATCTAAAAATAGGAGGGAATAATTTAATAAATTTTTGGTTCTCTTGAAATGGTGCAACATGGGACTACAAAAATTAAAACTCTTTACATGCATACTGTATAGAGTCTAAACAGATGAATTGAGATGGTTTGATTACGAAAATCAGATGAAAAAGAACCGTCTCATCCTTATAAATTTTTCAATAAATAATTTAAATTTTTTAAATTTTAAAATAAAAATAATATTTTATTAACTTTCTAACTTTTTTTTTAACTTTGTGTAATAAACCTTTAATGATGTCACGTTAGCTTCTCTGATCTTGATGGGTCGCGTCAGTTTCTTTGATCCGGGTGTTGCAAGCAGAAAAGGTCAAGATACCAGTCTATCCACAAAGTTTGATTTAATGGCATTTTGGCAGCATTCTCAGGTAAGCTTTTAGGAGATAGATGAGTAATTACCACTACCAGGGTGGGTCTCATTACAAGTTTATTTGGACCTGAAACTGAAAGCAAAAATCTAAAAGCGATGATTCCACAGATCTTAACTTATACCAAAAATCCGAAAGCAATCTTTCAAAACTGCTCGAAATAATTCCATTTTTACAGTCAACAAGAAAATCATAGATCAGATAATCACCTTAGGGAAAAAGAGAGATTATAAACAATAATAGAACATTGATTGCATAGATTAGAAGAAAGCTTGTGCATTTGGTTCATATCTTCAACTACTTCGTTTCATATAGACAATGAAACAACGATTATAAACACTAACAAGAAAAAGGAGAACATTATTATACAAAAGACAGTTGCAATTTTCTCTATTTTCTGCTAAACAAATTCTTTAGTTTTCCTCTTTCCAATCGCTCCAGCAGCTTCTTAGCTCCGGGGATGTCCATTTCTGTGAGCTTTTTGAGATATCCAATTGCTCCATATGAGATCATCAGTTTCTTGCATTTTTTACTGGCAGATAGAGATGCAAGGCAGGAAACTGCATACTTTTTTGCAGTGTTCTGTGGAATTGGGTCGAGCAGTTGCACCAGATTCGGCACACTCTTATCATCCCTCTTAACTTCTCTACAATTCTGAGAAAGGATCATCAAGCTTGAAATTGCTTGCGCAGCAACCTCGCTAACACGGTTTGATTTAGCCTCAAGCATCTTGACAAGCAGAGGAATGCACCCGGCTTCACCTACCAGTCTCTTCATCTCCTTTGTGCTGCAAACCCGACAAATTGCCGATGCAGCAGCTTGTTGTGCGCCTAATGATCCACATTTAAGCACATGAACTAATCGGGGAAGCAGGCCAAGAGAAATCAAAATCTCCACAGAAACTGAGCCAACCAAATTCCTTAATGCCCCAACTGCGGACTCTTGGGGGAGTGGACCATCAAGATAAATCAACAGGCTCCGAACACCACCTTCTGAAACAACAGACCTCTTTAGATTGTCATTGCTGGCAGTGAGATTCTGCAAGCACTCTGCTGCATATTCTTTGGAACCCAATAAAATTCCACAATCGAGAAGATTGATCATAACCCTTATAATCCCTTCTTCGGCTAGAGTTTGTCTCACATCTGGGACAGCCGATATGTTCTTCAAAGTACAAGCAGCGGCAGCCTGTGAAACAGAATCACCAGTCCAACAGATCTCAATCAGTGGACGCACCCCACCATGCCCAACGATTGCACGAGCTGTTTCTGTTGACATAGACAATCTCTGAAGCGAAATTGTAGCCTTCTCTTTGCCCACTGAGCTACCTGACTCAACAAGCCTAATCAGAGGGGGCAGAACTCCTTCTGAGATAAGCCAATTCTCACAACTCCCAGATTCTGCTAGCGAGCAAATCACAGTGACTGTCTTCTCCCGGATACGAGGAGATGTTGCTGTAAGCAATTGAACTAAAGCAGCAATATTGCTCCGGCCGAAAACAGCCAATACATTCTTCTCTTCCTCTTTCATTACCTCAAAAAGGCTGTCAAGTGCTCTGTGTTTCGCTTCCAAGTGCCCGATCTGAAGCCGTGCCAGTAGCTCCCTAATATTGCTATGAGTTGTAGCCTCTGGCTCAGCTGATGACACAGCTACAGATGAAGGTAAAGTAGCCTCACCAAGCACTCCAGTCTTGATCAAAAGCCAACAATCCCTCAAATTCAAGTCCAACTTCCCCGACAGAGCATCTAAGTCGCTCTGCATCCTAAGCTTCCCCTCATACTTCTCCCCTACACATAAGTCAGCTAATTCAATCGCTCCCTTCAATGTCTTCAACATGGCATGCAATTGTTCCTTGCAAAGTGCGTTTTTTGAGAAGCAAGGGTGAGTTGACAAGTCCAATAAACATGCTGGGATCTGCTCCAGTTTTGACATTATCATCTTCCACCTACCAGGGAACCCTTTCACTTCCCTAGCCTTATTAAGTGCCACTGGAACAAGTTCTTGTGCATGAGATAACCAGTCTTCAGCTGACTGGCTGTCAGCTATACTTTCTTCCCCCATGATCTCAAAGCCTGTTATCGATCAAATTTGTTGACAGAGCCGTGACGAATGGAATTAAGAGAACCGGAGAACTTTAAGGCCTGTAAACTAACAATTCAGATGAGAAAACACAGAAAGTAAATGATATTTGCATTAAAAAAATTAGAAGGTAGTGGAGCAGTTGCAATCATAAACACATGAATTATAGATTAAGTATGCAATATAAAAGTCCCAGATTAAAAAGGTATAAAAAAAACACACAAAAAAACAAATGGGACAACATCAAGAGTTTGGAGAATCTTGAATGATCACAGAAAACTTTTTTCTGAAAGCAAGACCCGACCAACTAATCGAAGTACCTAAAGATGACCCACGAGTCCTATCCACTGCTTTAGAAAGTGCTCATTAAATGCAAACAAAAAAGATCAGAACATAAAAATAAAATACAATTGGAATTGATTACTCAAGATATTGTCGATGAAAACGAAAGAAGTTACTTCTTAACTTCTAACGGCTAGCCGATTACAAAGTCGTCGGCAGATTATTTCATCAAATACCAAAACAGCCTCTTTAACATATTTAGTACCACCACTACCATACTAGATAGTTAGTGCTTATTTTATAATGCTTTTTGTGGCGTTTTGTGGAAAGTAAAAATTAAAGCTACAACTTTATGTGGGGAAAGGTTGGACTCTAAGCTGTATTCCCATTTTTCTCCCCAGAAATGGACCTTCCTGGTCACACACACACAGAGACTTTCCTTTCAAGAGAAGATAGAAGTATCTATCTGCAGATGTATTCCATTGAGTGCAGTTTAATTTACTCGAAATGTACAAAACCACAAAAGAGGTCAAGAAAAGTCAAAGCAATTAGTAAGAAAACAGTGTTTACTTTTTATTTTTCTTTTACCTCAAATTGTCTTCAATCTCCTGAACTTTTGGGGTTCTTCGACTATTAACAGCCACCAAACTGTGCCACTCTCACTATCACTCTGCGTCAAATGGATCTGTGAGGAGAAGAACATAAAACGAAAGCAATAATAATACATAACCCAGATATAACTCCAAAGTATCAGAAAGCAAATTAATATCGAAAAAAAAAGATAAAAAATCACTTTTTTCTGAAATGAGCATCAAAGAAAGCAAGCAAGAACAGCTTCAAGAACCAACCTTTAAGACTCAGAAACTAAGAAACTTGTCCCTTTAACACAGAAAGCAACCCACTATAGCTTCATCGTCAAACCTCTCTTTCTCTCTCTCTGAAAACTGTAACTAGGAAATGCTTGTTTGTAAAAATCAGCAAACCACCGTAACGTGACCAACAAACAGCTCTCTCTCTCTCTCTCTCTCTCTCTCTCTCTCTCACACACACACACACACACACACACACTAAAATAGAAACAAGTAATCCTTCTAAAATCTGCAATCGAACAACAGCTGGATCTTCAAACACTCCTTCTGACAGTCACTCACTTTCCAAACACAGTGACCCAGAAAACGGTTTCTAAGAATAAAAAAAATAACAAGAACTCATTTTCGTTTGGTGACGAAGAAACAGACATCAAACGGTCGAAGTCATTAAAGAAACGCAGGAAAATATATGTAGAAGAATCTTCAACCTAGAAGAAGGGGTAGAAGAAGCCCGTGTTTGAAAAACCCACAAAGTATTCGACATTTACCGGTAGAAGACACACACAGCCTGTGTATAACAATCACAGTCAAAATTCAAAAACTTCCTCACACGGACACAAACACACTGTCTCTCTCTTCTGCCTCACACACACACACACTCACTCTCTCTCTCTCTCTCTCTCTCTCACACTCCAGATGAAGGAAATGTCAGACTCCGTTCCTTAGATTCTTTCGGGTGAAAAAAAAAAGGCATTGTTTAACCCTGCCTTGTTTATTGAGAGAAAGGTTATGTTTGGGACATTAAAGTAAAATGTCGAGAATGATGAAGATCGACGGCCACGATTGTGGTTGAGACTGAGGATCCGACCGTTGATTTTGGTATAAATTTGAATACGTTTTTACGTTACCAATGTGACGAGTCGACGTGGTTGTGTACGCCACGTGTGAGGTGGGGACGGCAAATGACGTTTCAAAAGTGGTGTGTAAGGTTGAGAAAGATCCCACGTGTGAAAGGAGACAGATCATGGTAAAGTGCGTTGCGAAGGTGACAGCAAACTGAGTATTGTTTTATGTTTTGGACATCTATTTTTTGTTTTGTTTTGTGTGGGTATTTGAAGTTTTGACAAGCCTTCACACAATTTATTATTGGGAGAAATCTAAATGGACTCTTGAAATAATCAAATCTTAAGCAAAAATAATTATCTCTTGGCAAAAATAATTATCTCTTATATGAATATGTTAGAAAGTAATTTAATAGACAATAATCTAAAATAAAATCATACACATAAAGACTCAAGAATTTTTACGTGAAAAACCTTTCAATGTAAAGGAAAAAATTACAGGACCTAGTCTAGTTAAACCTTCCACTATTAACAATGATGTGTACACAAATATTCTCTCTAAATAACACTAAAAGCTTACAATCAACAATAATCTCAAGAAAATACTTTCTTGACAACCAAACAGTGTGATAAAAGAGATTTCATCACAGAAATGTGCTACTGTTCACGATCACGAACACAATAAATGCTACTCCAAATTTGATCTCCATCATTCAGATTATAGAACCTTGAGTTGTGAACGTGCCTGCAAAATTTCAGCTCGATCGGACCACAGATGACCCCGATCCAAGCAGTTGGTTGAAAAACTGGACAAACTTTTCTATTTTTCACTGTCTCTTCCTCTCCCCAATCTCTCACACGTTTTTTCTCCTTTTTTTTTTTTAACACACTCTCTTATTTTACTAATAGCAGCAACACTTAGGTTTTAATAAACCTAATTAAACTAGGCTTAAACGTTCTGTCCATGTGGGCTTAATGGACCCACATAGGCTATCCTCCTTATAGGAGGAAACCCACACAACAAATCCCCCCCTTCCTGACTATGTGGGGGGACTCACCATACTTGTTTTTACTCTGCATACTTCAAGTTTTAGCATAGGTGGTGGTTTTGTCATCATATTTGACCCATTCTCATCAATATGGATTTTTTCAATCTGTAATAACTTCATATCCAATGCATTATGAATCCAGTGATACCTTACATCAATATGCTTGGATCTTGAATGAAAGGTTGAGTTCTTACTGAGATGGATGACACTCTGATTGTCACAATAAAGAGTATACTTCTCTTGTTTCTAACCCAGTTCTTCTAAGAACTTTTTCATCCATATCAACTCTTTGTTTGCTTCAGTTATGGCAATATATTCAGCTTCTGTGGTAGACAAAGCAACACATTTCTATAGTTTGGATTGCCATAACATAGCTCCCCGTGAATAAGTAATCAAATACCCTGAAGTGGACTTTCTGGAATCAATATCACTAACCATATTTGCATCTATAAACCCTTCAAGTATAGGTTTACTATTTCCAAAGCATGAACACACCTTGGAAGTACCTCTAAGGTATCTCAAAATCCACTTAATTACATTCCAATGCTCTTTTCCTGGATTTGAGAGAAAATGGCTGACTACTCCAACTGCATGAGCTATATTTGGCCTCGTGCATACCATTGCATACATTAAACTACCCACTGCTGAGGCATATGGGACTCTTTCCATATCTTCCTTCTCTCTATTTGTGGAAGGACTTTGCTTTGGGCTCAACTTAAAATGAGTAGCAAGAGGAGAGCTAACTATCTTAGCTTTATTCATATTGAATCTGTCAAGTACTTTTTCAATATATCGCTCTTGTGACATATACAACTTCTTCTCTTTTCTATCTCGGTAAATTCGAATACCAAGAATTTGCCTTGCTGACCCCAAGTCCTTCATGGCGAATGACTGCTTTAACTGCTTCTTCAGATTTTCAATTCTTGAAGAATTCCTGCCAACAATCAACATGTCATCAACATAAAGCAGTAATATTATAAAGTCATCATCACAAAATTTCTGCACAAATACACAATGGTCAGAGGTGGCATTCTTGTAGCCTTGCTCTTCCATAATTGACTCAAATTTCTTATACCATTGTCTAGGCGCCTGCTTTAGACCATATAGACTTTTCTGTAATTGACACACAATCTTCTTTGCCTTTCACCCTGAAATCCTCTGATTGCTCCATATAAATCTCTTCCTCTAAATCACCATGTAAAAAGGCAGTTCTTACATCCATCTGTTCAATTTCTAAGTCTAGACTAGCTGCTAAATCAAGAACCACACTGATAGAGGACATCTTCACAACTGGAGAGAAGATCTCATCAAAGTCGATACATTTTCGTTGACTAAACCCCTTAACGACAAGTCTAGCTTTGTATTGTGGTCGGGAAGTGTGTTCATCTTGCTTCAATCTATAAACCCACTTGTTCTTCAAAGCTATTTTGCCTTTGGGCAACTCTACCAGTTCAAAAGTGTGATTGTCATGCAATGACTGCATCTCATCTTGCATGGCATCAACCCAATCTGCCTTATGTTCATCTTCCATGACTTTTGCATAACACTTGGGCTCTCCCCTGTCAGTCATAAACGCATACTCGTCTGTGGAATACCAAGTGGAAGGATGTCGATCTTTGATAGACCTCCTAAGTGGAACATCTGGTAGCATCTCTGGTTTTGGCAACTAATCAAGGGTCTCATTTTGTAAGGGAGCATCTGCATCACTTGGACTCCGTTGGTCATCTTGAGTAGCATGTTCAACCTGTGCTGGCAAATCTGTCAATGGCACCGGCTCCAAGTCAATCGAACCATCATCGCACCGAATCACTACTTTATCTGTCTTCTCAATATCTCATATGGTTTGATCTTCAATAAACACAACGTCTCGGCTTCTTACTAGTTTCTTATCAATTGGATCATATAATCTATACCCAAACTCATCCAATCCATAACCTAGAAAGATGCATTGTCGGGTCTTCACATCAAGCTTAGACCTCTCATCCTTTGGAATATGCACAAATGCTTTATAACCAACGACACGTAAGTGATCATAGGTAACATCCTTACCAGTCCAAACTCTGTTTGGTACATCAGGCTGTAGAGGACACATATGGTGTCATATTAAGAACATGTACAATTGTGCTCAAAGCCTCACACCAAAAAGATCAAGGCAATTGTACCTGTGAAAGAAAACATCTTACTCTCTCAATCAGTGTTCTGTTCATTTTCTCAGGTAAACCATTCAACTAAGGAGTCTTCAGATGTGTCTTTTGATGTCGAATACCTTGTTGTCTACAATAATCATCAAATGGGCCTGAATACTCTCCACCATTATCAATTCGGATACACTTCAGCTTTTTTCCACTCTGCCTCTCAACTAAGGCTTAAAACTGTTTAAATATTTCCAATACTTGGTCTTTTCATTTCAAGGTGTAGATCCACGACTTTCTTGAATGATCATCTATAAAAGTCACAAAATACAAAGAGCCACCAAGTGTTCTTGTCTTCATAGGACTATAAACATCTGAATGAACTAGATCAAGTATACCTGACTTTCTTGAAGGAGGAGAACTTTTGAAGGAAACTCTATTATGCTTCCTTGCCAAACAATGAGTACACTTTTTCAAAGATAAACTCTTCATTCCAGACAGAAAGTTCTTTTTAGCCAATATTGCCAAGCCTTTCTCACTTATGTGGGCAAGTCTCTTATGCCATAATTGTACTGTGAGCTCATTCTCCATAATATTAATAATGTTACTGAAGAACCTTGCTTGTAGCATGTACAAAGTTGAAACCTTTTTGCCTCTAGCTATAACCATAGCACCCCTTGTAAGCTTCCATTGCCCATTAGAAAAGATGTTGCAATACCCCTCATCATCAAGTTCACTTGTAGAAATCAAGTTCAAACGGATATCAGGAATGTGCTTCACATTTCTAAGAACGAGCATCATGCCGTTATTAGTTTTCAAGCACACATCTCCAGTGCCAATAATTTTAACCAAACCACCATTGCCCATCTTTACTGTGCCAAAGTCACCGGGTACATAATTTGTAAAGAAATCCTTTTTGGATGTAACATGAATTGAGGCACCACTGTCAATCACCTAGCTAGTTTCATGAGAAACAATGTTTACAACATCATTATCATCATAAACAATAAAGAAGTCTCCGATAGTAGTGGCGGTAACTTGATCATCCTTCTTTTCATCGACGTTCTTCTTCTCATTCCATTTCTCCTTGTATTCTCTCTTCAACTTTCTACAATATTTCTTGATATAACCTTTCATTCCACAATGATAGCACTCAATATTAGCGAACTTGTTTGACTTGCTTATGCCTTTATCTCTATTTTTTGGACCTCTGCTTTTACTCCTCACCCTCTTTTCTATAACCAAGACCTCTAATTGCGCAGAAGAACCCTATGATTTTCTTCTCATCTCTTCATTCAAAACGTTGCTTTTCGCCAGATCCATATTGATTACACCATCTGGGGTTGAGTTAGATAATGACATTCTGAATGTCTCCCAAGAGCCCAGCAATTTACCAAGCAAACACAAACCCTGTACCTCATCGTCAAACTTGATACTCATTCCAGTCAACTGATTAATTATTCCTTGGAATGTGTTCAAGTGATCTATCAACTGAATTCCATCTTGGTATCTCAAAGACATCAAATGGTTAATCAGATACATTTTATTATTTTAAGTCTTTCGAGCATATAACTGTTCAAGTTTACTCTAGAGTGTACATGCATGTGTCTCTCGACTAATGTGGTTGAAAACATTATCATCTACCCACTGTCTGATATACCCATAAACTTGTCGATGTTGCAAAGTCCATTTTTCATCAGATTTATTTTTAGGCTTCTCAGAAGCAAACACCGGTAAATGAAATTGCTTCACAAATAAAAGGTCTTCTATTTTTCCTTTCCAAGTGTGATAATTAGAACCATTCAGAGTAACCATTATACTCAAATTAGCTTCTATTATTCAACACAAAGTATTGAACGGAAAAATAGCATTTCTCTTAATAAAATAGTTTGGGTTCAAATGTTTTAAATGAGAAAAAAAATTAAATAAATATATATTATAAAGTTAAATTATTATTAAAATAAATTTTTTTAAGATAATTTTTATTTTAGGATTTGAAAAGTTGAATTGTTTTTTTATGTTTTGTTTGAAAGTTTGAAAATTTTGTAATAATTAAATGAAAAAAAAAGTTAAAATTTAAAATTAAAAAATATGGGTATTTGTATTTAAGAGATATTTGAGGTTAAAATTTTGAAATAACATAAGATGAGATGAGATGAGATGACATCAGATTTATAAGTCAATTTTTTGCTATTATCATTGAATTTATCATTTTGTTAGAAAATACGTTCTAATGCAATCTACATTGCTATTGTTAATTAATGTGATAGAAAAACACTTGTCTTTTACATTTTTTTCTTACATTTTTTTTTCTATTCTTGCATTTAATACAATGTTATAATGGAGTATGATTACACTAATCAGGGAACATGATTTTATCTTCTAACCCTAATGATAGCACCCATTGAAATGCAATCACGTGCTTTAGAAGAACCAAATAATGTTACTTTCTAAAAGGGAACCGAAGATGTCCATCGACATGCTTGGGGGAAATGCTTATGCACAATCATTGAAGATAAGGCTGATAATTTCTAAGACATTCATGTTTTCTACCTCTCAAATGGACATTTTCCCACTTGAACTTATATATATATATATGCACAATCATTGAAAATGATTAGGCTGATAATTTGTAATGCATTCATGTTTTCTACCTCTCAAATGGACAAGGACAGCATTGTTTGGTACGATTATGCTTTTCAACGTTGGAAAATGCTACTGTTACCAATGGTTTTTACCCTTAGTTTCTACTGCTGTATTTTTTTTATTTAATGATTACGTAAGTGTTTTTTAATAATATTGTGAATTTCTTTATTTTTTTAAAAAATATTTAAATGTGTTAAAAAGATATGTCAAAAAAACTAAAAAAAAAAAAATTCTCAAAAACACAAGTGGGCCGGGAGCTCCAGCGGTGGGACTAGCACCGCCCTTTCCCCATTTTGTATTTCCATTTTCCAAAGTCTGATATCACAACATTGCTTACCAAAAATCCAGCTTACACTTCTACCAGCTAAAGAAACTCTTTAAATATAGGGGTATTATTTATAGGATAGTGATAGGCTTACTATCCTATCACTATATATTTACTATTTACAAAGGATTTGAAATTTTTTATTTTCTTATCATTTTCTTCTAAGTATTTTTTTAATATTCTTAATCACTAAGAAAAAAATTAAATAAATATATAATTTTATTAATAATCACTTCCTTAATTATTAAATAAAATTAAAAATTAAAAAGAAATTAAATACAAAAAGAGTAATAAATGAGTAGTAGGAGAGTTGTAATTCTATCATGTTCCTTATTTATAAACCGAGTTACATTTCTTTCCCTTTTTGAAGTAGTACTATTTTGTTGCCACAAAGACTAAGGCCTCATTTGGAACTTGTTTAGTGTAATATTAACTTGAGTCTAACATTTAAATATTTAATTATTAAATAACTAAATTCATCTCAACTCAACACCTCTTTACAGGTGAGAGCTATAACTTTTTTCAACTCAACACCTCTTTATACGTGGGACCCATAATCTTTTTCAATTTCTCATAAATATATCTAAACTCATTTCAATATCTAAATTCCTTAAGTGGGTCCCACAAAACTCATTCCATTATCTCAACTCACTTTTATTTATAACAAAGTCAACTCATTTCAACTCAGCTCAACATCCGAACAGGTCTAAGACCACAAAGGAAGCTAGACAGACCCCCTTGATCAAAACACACGTGTTGCCTGTCGGCTTTGGTAGACCTGCTCCAATTCTTTGGATAATCCAATTTGGAAAGAGTCACAGAATCTAGACCCTACTGTATTAGTGCAAAGTTTTCGAACATAATGGACATTACGATTGTGTTTTTCCTTCCCAAGTTGAAGAACCAGATTCCGACCCTTCTGCTGATATATTCTGTACAGGAACGATCCAGTTCTTCCCCGTGGTGGCGAGGAATGGCTGCATTGTCAGTCCAAATTCAAGTAACATTTACATGTCAATACAAGGTCAAACAGCCAAAACTAAAACTCATAAAAACAAGTAATTGAGAAAGATATATACGTTTCATATCTCCCATTAACTGGGCTCTCAGCTCTGTGATACTTTTGGGAGTTCCTCTTGGTTCAGGTCTAGAACATCCATAGCCATAGTCTGGGCATGTACTTGCGAGAGCTTTTCCCCCTGATCATGTTCGTGTACAACCTAGGATTGATTTCTTGTCAAGAGATGGAAAGAGATCATCAATGAGATGATCATACGATCTTTGTGACCCAATCGGCCGGTTGCGAGTTCAAACCGAATTAATGGACTTTTTACATGTTGAACAAAGATCCGATCGAGGAGGAGCACAACCTTACGTACGAATCTCCCATTCAAGAGTACAAAAGCTATCCTTGATCATCACCAGGACGATCATGGCAGAAACCATGTATAGATCAAACTAAGATCTTACTAGTCAAAAGCAGCAGCAACTTCTTAAAAACTCTCTGCTCAAAACAACAACATGCAAAAAAAGAAAAAACAGTTTCTAAAACCTCTTCCCTTCTGTAAAGAGGTTTTTTTCTTTTCTGTTTTTATAGATCAACGATTCATATTGGTGATCCATAATCCCATGCTTCAAATTTCACCGTTAATTATAAGGAGACCTGCTAAAAGTTGGAGGCACCATCACAGAAGAAGAAACCTTGAACCTCTTACTCCTTGAACCCTCACCAGTACTACTACCAACAAGTACACCCATTTCTGGGCTATCCATCCACCCCCCAATTTGGTGATCCATGATCAACCCATGCTCATGACCAAAACTAACTTCCCCAATATCTGATCCATCTGAATCCAGTCCATGTTGCCTGCCGAACCCAACCCACTCGGCAGTACTGCATTCCGAGACACTCGAGCTTTCCCAAGAACAAGGCTCAGTCTCTACATAGGCAGTGGCGGAGAGCCACGTTG